>JAOXYD010129237.1:0-11014 GCA_028565735.1 Pinacopodium congolense | reverse complement strand
AGTTAAAATAGATTTTTGTGTTTCGCTGCAAACCTACGCAGAACTTTCGTTGAACACGCAGGAAAGTTTCCTGCTTCCTACATGTCCGATACAGATGAACCTCACCATAACTTCAACACATTACCCGTTTAGTGGGAAACTGTCTCTCATTAGATGTCCCAAAGAGCCCATTCTTTGCATTGCTGCAAGTCCAAGAACGGTGACTGATCACGGTCACCACTATCATGAACTTGAAGTTTTGTTAAGTTTGTCAATAGTTTCCTTGACTTCTCAGGATCTCACAGTCATGCTAAGCTCCAATACCATATAAAAGATTCCGTCATCTTCAAAACGAGGCTAATTAGAGGATCATATATTGTTCTAAAAGAAAAATATCATTTGTTTAGTTTTAACTTAATTTCCAATGGAATAGAATAACAATACCTTCGAATTTTTGCCCGCTTACCATTTCCAATGCTCTTGCCTATTGCAGTCATAGGCATATAGCTTTCCTAATTCTCCTTATGGGCATGTTTCTGTCACTTTAAAGGCCTAGACTGGTTACTGATAATGATTATACGTATTTTAGTTCTTTCTGTCTCGTTTCTCTGTGGCATGCAACAGTCTCTGCTTCTTAAAACAAGCACTGAAGCACTCGGATTTCTTAAAGTAGCAGCTTTTACTAAATTTTAGCATCAGCTATGACCTCTTTGCTAAAGGGTCTACTTTTCTAGTAACAACACTTAAAAAAGGCTTCTTACACTTATCAACACACACACACACACACAAAAGAAAAAGGCTTCTTACGCCAATCTTGTCTATTCTGTTTGTTTCCTTTAGAATATTATGAGCGTTGATGCGTCAAGAAATCCATGTTGCTGAGTTGTTTTGTTAAATCGAATCAACGGACAGAAAACTTTACATTCCTTCAGCTTTTGCAGAAATGGCAAAGCGTGGGATAATAAAATCTTCAGAACTTATATTAATCTACTGCCCATGAGAGAGAGTGGTCTAGTCACCAAGGGAACAATAATCATCGTTTCCAATATAATTGTTTGCAGTAAATAATATTTTAACAAGTTAGAACATGGTCTGCTTTAGACTTTTCCCAATTGAATGCTTTTATCTTTAGAGAATTGAGATAGATTTTCTGCCTGTCATAAAAATGTTCTCCGCCCTAATGCTCTTTGCCTATGAAATTCAGGAACATTTAATTACATCTTTCCTGGGAGATGTCCTGTTTTCAGTATATCTCATATACAACAACGGCAAGCAAGTGCTATTTCAATTTAAAAGCCACTCTATTAGCTGCACTTAATTTGTTAAATTGGGATGAGAAGAACAGTCTATTGTCGGCACTTTATTATTGGTTTGTCTCAGTTAAATGTATTCATGTATTGGACAAGCGGCATTTATATTACACGGATTGTGTCAATAAGTCACTGCCTTGATGAAGTTCATTTATACTAAACTCTCGGCAAAGTCATCTGTCCATCCCTCATAGCTTCACTAAACTAAGAATTAAAGTCCGATGGCTAAATCTTCACATAAATGAGCTTCAGTTCAGCCAAATCCTGCACTGTTAAATGCAGAAGATCAGCCAATTAAGGAGTAGCTTCCATGAACCGTGCAATTTTTGATGTATTATCTACGTTTTGCTCTGGAGCTTCGTGATTATATAATTTTATCATCTTTAGTTTTCTACCATCGGATTCCAATTCATCTTATGACTTGACCAGTCAAGATACAGAACAAGACTTTACCTGCTCACCACATGGACAGAAACGACAAGCAAATTTAAGAAATCAGAAAGGAGACATAAGGTGATTTGGGTGTAATTGAGCCATCACTAAACGTGTTATGCTAAATTCAAAGGATTTTCTTCCTCTGTTCTCCCCATCTTTTTTATTTTTTTGGCAAGCCAAGTGTACGAGAACTCTTTCTTTAGGCATGTGATTAAGCAACCATTCCAAAATTGAACTGACATAAGATTAGGAAGTCAAGAAATTAATTATTCACACACAAGCCTGAACTCCAACATATTCCTTGCATTGCACAACCCGAGTCATGTGAGCTAAGCCTATGGGGATTATAATCAAGACTCACAAGTTAAGACTTAAGACCCTGCAAAAGAAAGGACGCCTTTACAAGTCAATCCACTAAATCTTGATTTGCTGGTTGTGATAGATCCCAAATCCTATATATTTCCAAGGAGGATATCGACTGACTTGAAATCGTCCAAGATCGTTGAACAAACCATTTTAACAACTGGCTCTGCTTATTTACTGATCTGCCAATGCTTGTCATTAATTTTTGATGATGATGATTGAGGAAGATTGTATACCAGGTAATCTCAAGGTGTTGAAACTTGGTTATAGTGACCACAAAGAGGCCAGAAATCTTATGCCACAGTAACACGTATCCTTCGTATCTTTGAAAGTAAAGTGAACACAATCCAAGTTACTTCACTAGAAGCTATCTCTCAAATAGAATTTAATAATATCTGTTTTTTTTATTTTATATATATATATATATCTGGTTTTCTTTACGTATATCAGCTTAACAAGCTGTCTTTTTCAGGCAGCCTACTGGCCTGGGTCATGGCTTCCTTTCAATGGAATACTTTCTTGGTTAACAAATGAATTTTCCAGTGTCTAATAAATCAACTAAGATGAGAACTTTTTATACTGACATCTCAGGCTTGAATAATAGGCCAGGTTAAAGGTTGTGAATGAATTCTTTCTTGTATTTCTTTTTATTTTCCATGCAAATAGTCTTATCTTTATTTTATTTCCATCTAGGTGGTGATTGTAAACAAAGAACGAACGTAGAAATGGTTTTTAAAAATTTGAAGAATAAGAAGAACGAATGAAGAACCAGTCTGCCTGTACTGGTTTAAAATATACTCAAAAAGAAATTAGAAGGGATTCACTTGTTGTTTCTTTGATCCATATGGGTCATCAATGATCAGCTCCACTCACTAAGAGCATACATACCACACTTTGTTTTTAACTGTATATTAAACAAAGTTAGGTAAAAGGAGGAGCAAGTCCCTTAAAGCACGCCATGTTCAATGGACTGTATGCACCAACTCGAAAAATATTGATTTCTATCTTCCACTGGATTTCACGGTATCTTTGTTTGATTAGTGAATAGTGATCTCCTGACTTGAGCAGTCCAAAGAATTGCGAATGCTATAGCTTGGAACTCCTACGCATTGGATGCCACATGAGGAACCAAAACAAGGAGAGACAACATATAGTAGCATCATGGAGATTCGTTGAGTTTGTCTTGTTCTTTACCTTAATTAAATTGAAGGGCAAGCTGTCCCATTCGGTCATGCCCTTCTTCTCTTTAGTACCTGACTTTGGACTTCTTACCTACAACCTCTGTTGCCATTTGCCAACGTGCTTTGAAGAGGATTAACGTTAATTAAATGGAGTTCTCTATTGTTTTTTTCTTTTCATTTATGGTCGCCGTCTATTGCTACTGGACAAAAGAAAAATGTTTCGCCGCTTATCAGTACCAATCATGAGCTCCACATTCAAAACTGGCGATTTAGAAATGCTAATTTAAGCAAACCATTCCCCTTCACAAAAGCATGCCATGTCCATGGGATAGGAAACACAGTTGTAAAGAAAATGAATATAATCATGATTTGACCAGTCAAAATTATCCCATTAACAAAAAGTTTAAAACTAAAGAAGAGGGCATTTAGGTTCATGGGATATGGTTAATCTCGTTTCTTGACCAACTTTAGTTTAGTCCTGTAACTGTTTATCCAGTTTGTCCTATGTGAGACTTTTCTTTGTCCCAGTTGTTTCCAGAATCGTAATTCAGTTGTTTAATAAGAAAATTAAAGTTGCATATGGAACAAATCATCAGCAGTTTAATGTCGTTTTCTTTCGTGTCATGAATCACAATGGTGAATAAGAACACCACATGCCACCATGTGAGCTTATTCATGTTCCAAATTCTTCAACATGTGACAACGATTTGTACAAATCACCATGTCACTTTTCACATATGCAATTATACGTTAAATTAGTACTACAAAAGCCGTTTAAGGGAATTTGAAAATGGGAAACTCTTCCTTCATATCTTTGTTCAAGATGACTTTTATTAGTTTCTAACAAGTTGTTAATCTGAATACGCTATAATTATGACGTGGAGGAGCATGAAATCATTTGTCAGGATTATGTGTGGCCTATTCTATTGTTGATTATCATCGTTCTTGCTTGATTTTGAGTAATATTATGGTTGATTTTAATGTCAAGCACATCTTTTACAGATTATCGTGAGATTTTGTATTGCTTCAAGGGTTTGTTTCAAAACTAGTTGCCTGATTTTCTTTTTTAAACCACAGCATAATTTGACCACGATGCCGAAGAAGAATACTGTGATCCATATGTACTAGTAAGACGAAAAGATGGAAAAGAAAAAAAGAGAGAGAGAGAGAGAGAGAGAGAGAGAGAGAGATTAGAGATAATCTCTTCGCATTTGAATAGCTGTTTGTGTCTCCAAAACTTACAAATTCAAAATTAACGAAATTTATCTACTAATTTTAGAGTTATATATAGACAAATGATTGAATACATTAAGAAACTAATTGTATATTTGTCAAACAATTAAGTTTCTCCAGCCAAAAAAGTCCCTATAATTGATCTTAGAATATAATTAGGTATTAAAAGTTATAATATAAAACTAACAGAATTATATTTTTATGTGTTTTTATTGAAATTAAATTAACATTTTAATGAAAGAATAATAAGACACGATTTCTGTTGACCCTTAAGAGCTGTAGGAGCAAAAACAGTAAAAGGTGGCCTAAATGAGACCCACTTTGGAATAAAGGATTATTAAATGGGCTTCACTGAGTTTATGTCTTAAGTCGTCAACTCCAGACTTGGCCCAGAAAATGACCGTTGAGGGGTCCGCCCCAATGACAAGGACCATGCATTTTGTAGATATTTCCTCCAAGTGTTAATTAGTGCAACGTGGCACGTTCTTGTTTCCACACGACAGTCTATTGACTCTGCAGCCAGTGGAATTAAAACAGCCGTATTTAATCATAGTTTCTCCAAAAAGCAGAAATATATAAAATTTGCCAGTTCACACCTTTTTTAACATGAAATTTAGCTCACAACAGAGATTTGGTAAGGGAAGGAGGCATGACCCAGAACCAGAATAAATTGTGTTTGTTGAAGCAGTAATTTGTTGAAACAAAACCAGGATAGCAATCAAAATTAAGGCTCGTTTTTGTTCAGTTCTTCGTTCCCGTCTTTTAACAAGCCCTAAAATTTTCTCCATTAAAGCATTTTAGGCCATCCCTTTAGACTATAAACTGTGGAGACATTTAAGTTAAACCAGAGACTACGAAAGCCCATGTATGTTACTTGACGAGGTTCAAGAAATTTGCCAATGTTTTCACAATGAGATCCGTAGCTCAGCGAACTGATATGACAGTCAAAAAGTAGAACATCGCATTGTCCACTGTTCTCTTTCGCATTTAAGGTTTTATTATTATAACATAACAACCACGTGGTAAAGCTAGTAGGGGATGCATCTAATTGAGGTAAATCGTTGTAAGCGCCGCCCTTAATAAATCAATGATCTTCATGGTCTTCAAAAAATCATTAGCATTTTATGCTCAACTTGTATGAACATGAACCCTTGTCTTTCAAGAAGTCTGGTTGAGAAAAATATCACCAGAATATCGTTTCACTCTCACCTCCAAGAATGATTGTCACCTCGACTTACATGAGATGGTTATAACATGAGCAAGGTTCCAACGCAGCACAGCAAATCATAACTCAAAAGACATAGCAAATAAAAGAAAAGATGAAGCAAAGAAAAAAGGAGGTAGAAAAATCAATTCAAGAAACCTCAACGCAAATGAACGAATTTTTCTCACTCGAATTCGCCACATCATAAAATTGAGAATCTTAGACAAAAACCACAGGATATAATTAATCAATTTACTGACTAATCCACATGGACATTTTCAACAAATACAAACGAAAGGAAAAAACTTCATGGCACTTGAGATTAACAAGCAGGATATCAGATCTTTTGGATCCAAAAATGACGACTCAGCAACGCAGTAAATTTAGGGAATCAAACTACAAATCCTGCATAGGTTATATGCCTAAGCATCTAAGTTCAATGGATGCTACGGAAAAAAAAAAAAGGGGACTTGTACTTCTGCTCTCCGGAAAATGCATTTGTCTCCCAAAATTATCAGAAACCTTCCCAGAATCTGGAAATAAATTGTTCTAAAACCAAGTTAGAGAGCAGAAAACATATAGAATATCCATAATCTGTAGAATATCTAATGCTAAATACAATAAATGAAAAATGAATGCCCCAGGTTTTCATCCAGAGGCCAAAGGAAAGAACAAAGTGGTAAAACTATGTGGAGGGAAGGCACCGAAATCTTGTATACGAAACGCAAACTATACCAAAAACATGGTGTGCCTGATTAGATAACATGAAGAGAGAAGAAAAGAGATGGAGAGTTGTACATGGGAAAGAAACTCGAGAAATAAAAAATAATACAGTGATTTTCTCCTGGTACATGTCTTTTCTTCTACCCAAAGTACAGACATATACCAACCACCGAGGGCAGGCGATGGCACTGTGGCAGTACGAAAAAAACATCTGAAGAAAGTTGGGTGCAAAACCCAACACCAACACATCATTGAATGAGAAGATATCTCCAGTTAAACACAGATTATTGAGACCGTGTTAATAAGATCAAGGCCACAAACGTAAACGTGGTGCAACTTGATTTGACCTGCCCAAAACCCTAGCTGTATAACGGGAAAATTATCCCATGTTAACATAATCGACTTATGTTGGATCCAAGAAAGCTGTCAAGAACAAACTCAATTGCAGACTCTTAAGAAAATAAAAAAACATATTTCAGATATTCTTGTGAGCTCACCTCCATCCATCTTGGGGAAGCCTCGTTATAGGTATTCCTGGCCGTACGTACGTATTAGCGGTAGAAGAAGTAGGGGAAAAAAATAGCCATTTATTGCCGCTGCAGCATCATCAAGATTCCCATACCAAAGGGCCGTTTGATTGAAGCGAATAAGGGACCCCCAAAGAGCCCCTGACAATCGCCACTCACTAGCCTTAGTAAAGTTTGTGAATCTTGATGATGCTGCATCCGCAATCAGTGACTGGTGCTTTCTTTAGATCTCGATCCTTACGATCACAACCATCTCCCATCAAAAACAGAAAAAGGCCTACTGTTTTTAGAAAGGGAAACCAACCCTAACCCTAAAATCTCATCCGTGAAACAAAAGTAAAGAGAGACATGGAGAAAGCAAAGGAAATAGGAAAAATAAAGCCTCAAAAGTTACAATAGCCCACGTCTAGTTATGTGAAACGAGTAAGACCCACTTCGTGAAAAAAGAAAAGAAAGTGATCTATGGTTGTTCTATATGCATAAACCGACAACTGCCAGAAACTTAAAGTATAGGGCAGAATATAAACAACTGTTCACTCGATTGGAGCAAAGGACAAAGCCCAAGAATGAGACTCAAAAAGAATTGAAGAAACCAGAGAAGAAGGCTTTTGAGTTTTTGAGGTTTTGAAGAGTGTGAGTGGGTATTTATATAACACTCACAGAAGTTTTAGAGTGTGAATTCATGAATGAACGAGTAGGAGAGATACAAGGAAATGGTTGGACATAAGAATTGAGATATTTATGAACTGGCGAAAATTAAGGGAGAGACTGAGACAGATAATTCACCCACAACAGTTATACATCGTAATCCTAGGTACCAATTTTACCAAAATCTTTAATCTCTACTGCTCAAGTCAGTTTTCACATCTCAGCAGAATAATATTAATAGCCAATCTGACAGTGGGAAATTAAGCTTCGTAGCCATAGTAATGGCTTATATTGCGTCCTCTACAAGCATTTTCAAATGGTGGGAACTGGAATTGACAGGCTTCTGACCTTCTTCCCTTCCCAGCACATACATCAGAAGGTCTCGGCCAAGGGTTTCAGGTTCCTTGTTTTGATTCCCCATTGCTATTTTAGGACCCTTTAACAACTTTTCTTCTGTTTTTATGTGTTTCAACTTATAGTTCATTTTTAATTTTCCCGTCTACTTCAGTTCGTCGGAGACTGACGATGTATAAATGTTTATTTCTTAATTCAATTTACCATATATTTTCTCAGCCTAACTTCAATCATATTTTCCCCACCAAATATCGATTTTCGTCCTCCTATTACTTCTAATTTCCATACTAGGACAATTAAAAATTTTGGTTCGTATCTCTCTGGGGTCTGCTTACGATAACTCAGAGCATCTCATCGTAAGTTTCCATATCCAGCCAGCTCCATCATTTTAACAAGAGATCTTCATCTGATACTTGTATATTTCTTATGACATGAGATATTAAATCATTTTTATCACAGTTGAAGGATTAAAATCGCATTACTTTCTTGAATTTTGGTGGGTACCTCTAGCTACCAAGAATCAACCATAGTCAATCTTTGAATTACATTATTGGTAATCATTCTGGTCCTCCATGAATAACATGTTAACAAAAATATCTCCATTTAAAGAAAATATACGAATGATTCTCACCTTTACTTCGAATGTTAAATTCTTAATGATCGAATATTTTGTTTGAAGACCGAATATTTGTTACTTTATATGAAAACTATTCATAGGTCACAAATTCGGAGGTAATTAATATTGTCACCCTCAAGGCCCGATGCGTGTGTAGACTTTAATTCTTGGCCGTGGAAGAAATTGAAATCGCTAACTACATATATGAAGATAGACAATCAATCTTGTACAGTGCATCTGAAGTTTGGCAAAAGCCCACAACGAGGTTTAGATAAAGTGATTTTAATAGGTTAACGTTTTGCATTTATGGACAAAGACATTGATTTGGAAATTTAAAAATCTCTTTTTCATTCATTCGGTGAGTGGGAGATTTTCAGTCAATGCCTTTGCTGTGCATAAGATGATTTTTACATAAACATCATACTTCTCAATGTTTGTGCTTAATTTCTACTTGTATTTTCAAAAGTTTGCGCTATTGCAAGTGGCTTATTTAGTCGGTCAATTTTCGGAGCAATATTGACATTCAACCTTAAATCACGCCATTTGTGGATTGGGATGATGAGGGCCGGAAATTTCACTCCCACGCTGGTGCACCACTTCTGAAAATGGATGATTTTGGTTCTTCTAAGCTAATGTGGGTGCCATGTCCTTGTCATTGTGTGAGGACTTATTCCATCTAGATAGACATAAATCCGTCGACAAATTACTTGCAAATATTTGAACCAGCGTCACTCTAGCTAATAAATATTGTTGTACAAATTATCTTTTCATTTAAAAGTGTTCGATTAGCTGTATATTTGTGGGATAATTAACTAAAATATTTTTATCTTATATAATTAATTAATTCATATAAGATAAAATTTACAAAAGAAATATAGTCATATATAAAATTATAATGAGATCATAATTATAAAATTTATATTACATCTAAATATTATATCTAAATTATTTTTTTATCAAGGTGCTATTATTAACAAATTAGAAAACAAACATATGTTATGGTCCTTACTAAGGAAGTAATTAATTTCATAAAATTGAAAATATGAAAAATACTTAAACAAATGTCATACTACTTGTTAAAACATAAGTTTTTTGAATTGAATCGATATGAAAATTCAATATAAAACATTACTTGTAAGTTTATAATAATGTTCATTGTAACAATTTAAGAGCTTTAAGTCTCATGTAAAGATTGTTATATTTTGATACCACTTAAAACTTATTATAGTTAATGATAGATTAGCAGATAATTGACATGATATGAAATATATAGAGATAGTTTAGTATTCAATATAATATTTAATATCTTAAAGAAATAGAAAAAATATTCCATTATTCTCTATTAAAATTGAGGGTTAAATTCATCTAGACCCTCTGCAATTTAGTAAACTATCAATTAGGTTCATATAATTTTAAAACTATCAAATAGGCTCCCAAAGTTTTAAATTACTTCACCATTAGTCCCTCCGTTATTTTTGTCTATCTGCCACGTGGCACTACGTGAACATGTCACGTGGCACTAGACTAATAATAAAAGTAATTTAAAATTTTAGGGACCTTTTTGATAGGTTATCAAATTATAGGGACCTAATTGATAATTTATCAAACTAGATAGACCTAAATGATATTAAAACTAATTAATGAATTATTTTAATAATTAAAATAAAATTAATAATAATTAAAGAAATATATGTTGTAAATATTGTGTTCTTTAATAAAGTAATAAGTTAAAATTTTTTAATAAATCATACAAATATTTTATTTTTATAAATTCGGTATTTATAATAATGGATATATGTGAAAGTAACATAAACATAATTATCATGCAAATAATACGGTAATAATTAATTTAAATTAATAAATTTTTTAGGATGAAAATAGTTGGATTTAAGTATAATTTTATATAACCTAAACTACTTTTTTTATACTCAATTCTGATTGAATTTAAATAAAATAATTTATTAACTTATTAAATATTAAATATATTTAAATCTAATTTAGGTATTAAAAATCTTTTTTTTGTATCGAAGATTTAGAGGTATTAAAAATCTTTTTTCTTATATTGAATATTCAGAAAACAAATAGAATAAAACTTAAATTGGTTTTAAATATATTTAAATTTATTATTCAAATCATATTTAAATTTTAGTAAGTTTTAGATTATTTTATTTAAATCAAATTAAAATTGAATATAAAATTTTAAGTTATATAAAATTATATTTAAATCAAACTATTTTCATCCAAAAAATTTGCAATTTAAAGTAATTATTAATATATTATTTTCACGATGAATATATTTATATTACTCTCAAATATATATATTATTATAGATATTACATTTATAAAAATAAAATATTTTTATTGTTTGTATGATTTTTTAAATTTTAATTTATTACTTTATTAAAAGAACACAATATTTACAGCACATATTTCTTTAATTA
>JAOXYD010129226.1:0-11014 GCA_028565735.1 Pinacopodium congolense | reverse complement strand
TTTTACTCCACTTTATTACTTTTGCGATAGGTGCACTTGCCTTAAAAGTACGTTGGTTTTAAAAGAAAAAATCATTTTAAACACCCGTCAAATTTTAAGTCACCTAACCAACGCAAAAAGTCTAAACCAAAAGAAACTTGGTTTTTTAGGTTCGAAACATAAAGAGGTAAAAATAAATAAAAAATCAAGTGTTAGCTTTTTAAAAATGGGATAATCCATTTGCACAAATTATTCCTAACCACTTTTGTGACAAAGTCTCAACATTCTATCTTTCAGCCATATCTTTTCTAAAAAAGCAAAATCAAGATATCTAGGTGCTAAAATAGATTGTCTTGAGAATATTGTACGTTTCACCTTCTTCTTTAGAGAAGAAGGGAAAAGCAGCACCATAGTCTGTAGAGATATCCCTAGCAATTTGTCCTTATACTTTGGCTTGCAAAGGTGGAATCAATTTTCTAACAATTCTTCATTCATGGAGTCATTTTGACCCGAAAAACTTGCAAAAACAAATTATAAGGTGAAAATATTTAAGAGAGAGAGGGGTTAGAAATGAAAAGTAGGGAACAAGATAAGTGATGGTAGGGTTTTAGGAAGGGGGAGGGCGAGACTTAAAATCTCGCCTGCCACGATCATGGTTGACTGGTGGCAGAAACTCTCTAAATTTACCTTATTATATATATATTTACCACGCACTTGATTCTAAGTCACTCTTAACATCCAAACTCAAGTTTTAGCATCAAAATCAACCTAAGAACACCCCTCAAACTAAAGAAAACAATAGTTAAACAAAAGAAAAGAAGAGATTAAAATAAAGAACAACTTAAAAACTAGGAATCATCACACTAAACAATCTAAGAATTAAACAAAACATGCTTCATTTAAAGTTGTGAGCTTGAACAAATTCCAATTCAATCATGAAATAGTAAAGGAAAGGAAAGAAACTAATTCCATTTCATGTGAGAGTGACTGCTCCCCCCAAGGTAAAGCTTGTATTGATTCCCATTGACCTTGAATATTTCACCCTTATTTTTCTCCAATTCCAATGCTCTATAATCAAACACTTGAATAACCTTAAAAGGGCCATTGCATCTGGACTTGAACTTTCTAGGAAATAATTAAATTCTTGAGTTGAATAAAGTACTAAGTCCGCATTCTTGAACTCCTTCTTAATGTGAGCTTCATGCCACCTTTTCACCTACTCCTTATACAACTTGGTATTTTTATATGCATCATACCTTAGCTCCTCCAATTCATCAAGTTGTAACAATCTCTTCTTACCTGCTAGTTTGCAAGCCATATTCAATTTCATTATTGCCTAATAAACCTTACGTTTCAACTCCAAAGGTAAATGGCAAGCCTTTCTATACACAAGTCTATATGGAGTTGTACTTATAGGAGTTTTGAAAGTTGTCCAATAAGCCCATAAAGTGCCATATAATTTCAAAGCCCAATCCTTTCTTAAATTTCTTACTACTTTCTCCAAAATTTTCTTTAATTCCCTATTCAATACCTCCACTTGACCATTAGTTTATAGATTGTAAGGAGTAGCCACTTTATGGTGAACATTATATCTTTTCAAAAGGGCTTCAAATGGTTTGTTGTAAAAGTGGCTCCTTCCATCGCTTATGATGGCTTTAGGCACCCCAACCTAGGGAATATCTTCTTTATAAATATTTAGACCACCTTACCATAATTCGTCGGAGTAGTTATGGTATTAACCCACTTAGAAACATAATCAACTCTAATCAATATATAAGAGTTACCTAGGGAGAATAAGAATGGTCCCATGAAATACAATGCCCACACATCGAATACTTCCGCTTCCATGATGTTGGGGAGGGCTATATCCAGTCTCTTTGAAATATTTCTCACTCTTTGGCACCTATCACAATGCAATACAACCTTTCTAGCGTACTTGAACATGCTTGGCCAATAGAATCTGCACCCCAATACTTGAGCCACCACCTTTTTTTCTCTATAGTGGCTTGCATATGGTGAGCTATGGCACTGAGTTAAATTTCAAGTATTTTATCATCAGGAACACACCTGTTAAACTGTCAACACATATCTTGTAGAAGACAGGCTCATCCTAAATATATCGAGAATATTGAAACAGAAAAAAAATTAATTTATTAGTATGAAAGATTAAGGGGAAGAATACCACTTGAAATGTAATTTGCAATGTCCACAAACAAAGGATGAAAAGGATTGTTACCATCATTAAAACTTTATAAGGAAATCTCTCCTTGATTTCCTCTTCCCTTTATGGATGACCTCCTTCAAACCTCAATAAATGATTCTCCCCCACATTCTCTGCTCCCTTCTTATCCCTAATCTCCATGTCAAACTTTTGAAGTAGGAGCACCTATTGAATGAGCTTTGCCTTGGCATCCTTCTTAGTAAAAAGGTAGTGCAATGCCGCATCATCTATAAAGACAATAACCTTTGAGCCTAAAAGATAGGAACGAATTTTTTTCACAAGAAAATACCACTGCGAGCCACTCTTTCTCAGTAGTAGTGTAGTTTAATTGTGCTCCCATCAAGGTCTTACTTGCATAATAGATGGCATGTAGCTTCTTCTCTTTCTGCTTCTTAATCATATAACCATTGGCATGGTCACTAGCATTGTACATGATCTTGAAAGGTAATGACCAATCTGGTGAAGTCAAATATAAGTGCCTTCTTTATCCTATAAAAAACATGTAAACAAGAGACATTAAAGTTAAAAGACACATCTTTAACTAACAAATAAGTCAAGGGTCTAGAAATAAGAGAAAATTCCTTGATAAACCATTTATAGAAGTCTACATATCCAAGGAATGCTCGGATGCCCTTGATGTTAGTAAAAGGCAGGAGTTTCTCAATCACTTTTGTCTTGTCTCAGTATACCTTAATCCATTTGCATAAAATCTTATGACCTAAGACAACTCCTTCTTGTCCCATGAAATGGCACTTCTCCCAATTTAAAACTAGATAAGACTCCTCACATATTTAAAGAAAACTATCCAAATTAAACAAACAGTGATCAAAAGAGTCTCCAAAAATAGAGAAATCATCCATAAATGCCTTCATGTTGTGCTCATTCTTGTCTGAAAAGACAGCCATTATACACCTTTGGAATGTGGTGGGTGTATTATGAAGACCAAAAGGCATTCTCTTATAAGCAAAGGTTCCATAAGGGTAAGTGAAAGTAGTCTTCTCTTGGTCCTGTGGGTAAATAAACACTTGATTATACCTAAAATATCCATTAAGAAAGTAGTAAAAAGTATACACGACCACCGTCTCAATCATTTGGTATACAAAAGTAAAGGGAAATGGTCTTTCTTGGTGGCCATATTGAGCTTCCTATAGTCAATGAACACTCTCCAATCGGCGATTGTGCTAATAGAAATCTTTTCAAATCTTTCATTCTCCATCACCATCAAGTCTCCCTTCTTAAGCATATATTGCATTTCGTCCCTCACCATCATCACATCTAAAAGCTTTACTAACTCCTTCTTCACAACTTCCTGTATGTTCGAATTAAACCTTTTTTACCTTTCCCTAACTGTCTTACATCCTTCCTCAAGGTTAATCCTATGCATCACCACATTGGGGCTAATCCCCCTAATGTCAGAAATTTGCCATCATATGGCTCTCATCCTCTTCTTGATAATCTCTAGTATTTTCTCCTTTTGATCCAAATATAATTGGTTAGATATGATTATGGGTAAGGTGTGGCCTGTACCTGGAAAGGTATATCTAAGATGGGATGGTAAGTTTCAATTCTAGTGTTGATAGCTTCATAATGGAGGGTGGTATAAGTGAATCCATTCACTCTAGCTTCTCTTGCTTAACCTCCTCACACAACTCATCTTTACCCACACTCTCATCCCTTTACACGTCACTCACTTCCTTACTTTGCTCTCTAACTTCTTTCACACATTCATCAACAATGTTAATCTTCATATAAGTATTACCATTCACTAGCTTCTTCAAAGATTTATTCATGTTAAATTCAACCTTCTCATTAACAGTTCTCAAAACCAAATTTCTTTTATGTACATTAACTAATATCCTACTAGTATTCATAAAAGGCCTACCCAAAATCAAAGGACAATTCCTATCTTTCTTAAAATCCAACACAACAAAATCAATAGGAATTATAAAATTGTCTACTTTTACCAATAAATATTCTACTTCCTTGTATATTTGCTTAATAGATTGATCTACAAGTTGAATGAGCATGGATATTGGCTTCATGTCTCCTAATCTCAATTTCCTAAAAATAAACAAAGGCATAAAATTAATACTTGCACCTAAATCACATAAACATTTGGAAAATTCAGAGTCACCAACAACACATGGTATAGTAAAACTCCTTAGATCTTTTACTTTATTTAGGAGGTATTGTGCTTGAGATTATCAAACTATAATTTTCCATCAAAATGACCATTTGGTTATGTTCCCAACTGGGCCTATGAGTCAATATGTGCTTGACAGACTTCGAATACTTGGGCATACACTCTAGTGCCTCCACTAAGGAAATTTTAATTTGAAGCTTCTTTAGCTTCTTTAAGAATATAGAAAATTACACATCTACTTAAGGTTGCCTCACCCTTTGTGGAAATGGAATTTGGGGCTTGTAGGGTGGTGGTGGTATGTATGGCTTTTCCTCTTCTTTCTCTTATAACCTTTCTTCTTCCTTCTCCTTTCCTTTATCTTTTTCTTGATCATCCTTCTTCTCACTTGCCTCCTCCAATTGTTTACCACTCTAAAGTGTAATAGCCTTGAGTTGTTCCCTTGGGTTCGCCTTAGTGTTTCTTGTAAGGCTTCTTATAGTTCTAAAAGATAAAGCATTTGCAAGTTAACCTACATGAACTTCCAAGTTATGGATCGAAGATGCGGGGTTTTTCACTATTTGATCAAATTTTACTTCCATCCTCTTTTGACATTCCTCATATCTTGCAAAAATCCTCTTCTAGTTCTCTTTTTAATTTGCCAATTTGAATCCCAAGACATCCATCAGCTTGTCCATCTTCTTTTCCAAAGCTCCAAATTGGTCTTATTGAAATTGGGGAGGTCCTTGTGCTCTTGCTTGGCTGCCTGTACCTATATTATTAGTATTCCAAGTAAAAATTGGGTTAATTTTCCACCCTGGATTATAAGTATTGGTTAAGAGTTGTTACCTCTTTGTGGTTGTTGGCCTAAGTAGTTAACTTGCTTTACATCACTGGCTCCTAGTAAGAAGCATTTAACTATGCCATAGGTATCCCATCTAAATAACTCACATTAAAACTTCATAGGTTTAACTGAACAAAAGGAGGCCCCTTGCATGCTACTTAATTGCTTGGTGAGGGTTGATATCTGTACTTATAAAGCTATCACCAAGTCAATAGGAATCATACCTTTGGCTCCTTAGAAATTTGTTTACTCCTCTCATTGGACAATAAGTAACTATTGTTGGCCATCTATTTCAATAGATCATGGGTTACATTTATTATTTTTCTCATCAAAGACGCTCCTGCAGCTACATTTATGGTTCCTCTTGTGCTTTGATTTGCTCTATTATAAATGGTTTGCAAGAGGAACTCCCTTAGAAGATTGTAATGTAGGTAGCTCATTTGTAATTCTTTAAATCACTCACAAGCCTCATATAATGACTTCCCATCACCTTATAAAAAATTTGTGATATCCTTGATGATTCTTGTAGTCTTGGTGAGTGGGAAATTTTTGGCCAGGAAGGCTTGAGCTAGTTGCTCCCATGTAGTGATATATTCTAGGTTAAGGGAATTCAATCACACCTTCGCTCTATCCTTCAATGTGAATGAGAACAATATCAACCTCACGGCATCATTGGACGTCCCATTAAACCAAAAAGCATCATAAATCTTTAGGAAGTTCACCAAATGAGCATTGGAGTCTTTATTAGCCAACCTATAGAATTGCATATTGGGTTGGAGTATGTTGAGGAGTGCTGACTTAATCTCAAAGTTATTCACTTATACAGTAGGCCATGCAACTCCTTGTCAACTAAAACTTGGTCTCATAAAGTCCATCAATATCCTTTCACCACCTCCTTGTTCTTCTTCATCTCCTATATTCTTTTAGGTGTGTCTTGGCAATTTACTCTACTCAACTCTCCTTTGTGCCTTGTTATATCTGACAACTCTTTTTCACTTACCTCAGTGGACCTTCTGGTGCTCCTTGTATTCATGCACCTGCAAATACACATGGAAAAGTATCAAAAAAATATTAATTCAAAGTCACCCAAACTAAATAAGATGTTAAACAAACAATCCTTGACCACGGCACCAAAAACTTGTTCATTTCAAAACTAAGTTTGTTTTACGCTAAATAACACAAGAATGTAGATCATTACTTATAATAAAAAGCGAATATCATCCCCCAAGGATTGTAGTTAGTCACCACTCAATTTAGGTTATACTTTTTTTTAAAAAAAATTAAATGATAAAAATTTGGAAAATAAACTAAAATTAACCAAATTAGTAAAGAACAATCTAATGGGTAAAGTCCAGGAATTTAATAACCAATATTGAGATTATGAGTCACTTCTATATCTATTTTGCTTCCTTTTTATCCTATTGATTAAATTGTTCTTAATCTAAGATTTTCTAATGTTTAATACCCTTTCTTAAGGCATAATTAGTTGTCCTTAGTTGAAACAAGAGAGAAAAAATTATGTTACCTCTCTACTTACATAACCTTTCCTAACCTTTCATCTAGATGTTAAGCAATCCTATAGGTAATTTAAACAAAAAGCTAAGATCTCTCTTCAACTACTTGAAAAACTTGAATACGTATAAGTCTATTTGGAGCCAACTCTCATTGCACAAACCAACACAAATGACCAAGCTAACTTTCTCGATCTATTGCAAGATATAAGCACAATACATATCATAAGAACCTATTTATTGAATCAATAAGAAAAAGTTTCCACAAAATAGTTTAAGAGTAATTCTTACAAGGTGTTTAGCTACTTATAATAACAAATAATCCAATAGCATTCATTTTTTCCATACTAAAAAGTAATAAAGAGAAGGAATAAAAACCAGATGAAGTTTTCAATATCTCCTCTCTACTCTAAGAAGGCTAGAAAATTTTGACATTAAAGTCTCTTTTTGTTTCCCTAAGAAGATGATGTTTCTTCTTTTAGGTGGCCATTAAAACCTCTCCTTTCCTCCTTCTGGATATGTCCTAATGATTGTTTTTTGGATCCTAAATTTTTAAGCTCTTATATATGTCGAAAGGAGGGCCACAACTTAAATCCCACATTTGACCTGCAAAATAGATCAGCTCCGCTACTACCATCACGATTGCCCACGATGGTGGATTGCGACTTGCCAGCTTTTTGCATCCTCCACTCTTTTGGCCATAACTTCTTCTTTAGAGCTCCACTTGGCTTGAATTTTGAATTCAATCTCCTAATATTTTTATCTTCATCCTACCAAATTGCATGGCCATTTTAGTCTTACAAGGAAGCCTAATGGGTTATCCAAATCACCTGCAACACATCTATAGCTGAAATTCTGATATCTGTAAAACCAACAACCAAAGTGCCTTAATCCATCCCTCAAATAAGTTTAAAATTGACCCTTAAACACTAAACACTAAAGAAAAAAAATTAAGCACTTAAATGATCATGAAAAGATGCAAAATATGCAAAAGATCCAAATAAATAATGCTAAAACACATAAAGAAACACCTTAAATGCATAGAAATAACCTAAAAACACACTTATCATTTACAAAACCTTTTGTAAAACAAATAGCTTAGACAAATAAAATAGGAGTATAATAATTTCCCCATTTTATAAATCATCCTCTAAAGTCAATTTTCTAGTTTATAACCTATTTCACTCTTTTTTGGTTAGTTTTTTCTCCATCTTCCCATTAGTCATGTAGAATTTAAATTCCATTGAATTTTGTTCAATATTTAGTGTCATTTCTATTAAAAATGTCTAGAAATATCATCAAAATGCTCTTAAATAAAAATTTATCATGGAAAGAAAATAAATAAAGTTTTCTTCAATGAAAATTGAAAAATTACAGCCTTAGAAAAAGTTCAAACATTTTATGAAATATGGTTGAAAAAGAGAAAATCTTGCTAGACCTAGGAGAAAAATAAATATGAAAGGTTATCTTCTGTAATAGATGAAACAATCTCATTTCATGTAGGGGAAGAACTATTTTCTAAGAAACACTATAAAATAAGATTATAAGGTATTAATAATTACTTATTATTCATAAATGTCGATTTGTAAGGAAGAAGCTTCATAAAAAATTATCTAAAACAATAATTTAAGCAAACTTTCATCTCATATTTTGTATCCTTATCCTTTCTTTAGAAATCAATTACAAGTATTATTGTTCCAATTATCATTAAATTCAATTACAAAATTATTACTCATTTCAATTCATTTATTTGAAATTTTAGGTGATGAAAATGATTAGCTTTATTGTTTATACACTAATTGATCAAGTTAATTTTATCAATTTGGTAAGGTTGTCATAGGTCTCCAAATAATAAACACCTAACTGAACCTCCTAATTATGTAGTAGGTTAAGTCAAGGTCTATTATATAGAGAATTTTTTAGTATTAATGCTATTTATAATGTTGAGAAAAAAATTAAATTAAATTAAACCCCTAATTTTATGAAATTGAAAATAAATAGAAACTACAACTAACAAAAGTAATGCCAATAAAAATGTAAAATAGTAAGAAAAAAGAACAATAATGTAAATATGAGTAAAATATATTTTGAGATTTAGGAATTATAATTAATCATAAAAGACATGTAGATTGGGAGGAGGGGGGGAGATTGTCTTACTATCATGTTATAGGAAGAGAGTGAATCAGGCTTCTAGCTTCTGGTTTGACCTTACAGTCAAGATTTTTTGGAGGATCTTTTAAAAGATGAGACTGAATTCGCGAGCTATCATAGAATCACAGGAATTTTGCCCTCCCTTGGGAGACTTTCCAATAAAAGGTAGGTCTTTTCCCTGACCCCTTACACATAAGGGACTAGCTAACTTACGTCATAATCACACAAGCTCAAATCATATAACTCAAAGAATCAAAACCCTAAGCTAACTTGATTAAGTTTCACTTACAAGATCAATTAACCTATTGCTACTTGTGATATTCATTAGGAAAATTACGGATCAAAATCTTATACTTAGTATTCAAACTAGAAATCACTACTAAGGTGATCAAGCCCATTTATAATCCTTAATTCTTATCATTTAACTAAAGTTTCAACTTAATCCTATCGTAAAGCATAAAAAGCCCTTAAAAACTCAATTCATACCTTATGATCGTAATCCATAAATCCCTTCAATATCTTCCAACCTAAAGAAATCTAGCTTAAACAAAACAAAAGATATAATGCAAGAAAACATAATAGAAGACAAGGTAAAGATAACTAAAAATAAAGATTTAATAATCTAACTAATAATATTCAAAAGTTAATTCAGTACTAAAACAAAACACAAATGGAACAACATATAATCTAAAGAAAAAACAAGAAAATAGTTGTAAATATATTAAGAAAACAAGGTAATATGCATAGAATAAATAATTATTATGAGAATTCTTAACAGTAAAGATAAAACAAAGTAAAATCTCTAAACTTAAGATAAAGAGCAAAGAAAAAATGGGGTTGCCTAAATAGGAGCCAAAAGCTAACAAAAAACTATCTCTCTAGGTCTATTCTTGGCTTTATGTACTCCCCCAATTAGGATTAAAATGTTTTGGGAGTGAATGGTCATGTTTGCCCTTGCGTTTGGAGTGAAACAACATTTTTTTGGACAATCAACAATGTTTGACAAAACCCCTTATTTAAGGTCTTCCATTCGAGCATTAACGACAGTTTCTGAGTAATTCAATAGCACTATTAGATTGCCATTGAATTCCCAAATTTTAAGTTCTTGGTCCAATAATCTCCAAATCACTTCCAATTATGGTCTTTTAACCTATAATGTGGCTCTTTAGCTCAAAACATGCATTTCAAATGATAAGGATTATAAATTAGGCATTTTGGCATCAAAATAAGGGTAAAACCATACTAAATCTCATATAAATATTCATTAAAGTTCACCTTTATCAAAATATACAATTTTCTGATGTTGAACTTTGTTTTATATATATAACATTAGGAAAGATGCAGCTTTAGAAAAATGAAGCTTAGAAGATCTTGAGAAATTTAAAAAGTCCAAAGATTCTTTTCTAAAGTAAAAAAAGAACAAATTTTATTATTCTTATTTCAACCTCAAATTTGCTAAATCCTAATTTTTATACATAGACATTCTTTTAGGATTGTAACTAAATACCTAGACATCTCTTTGGGTATTTAATCTAATTTTTTTCTAAATAACAAGATACAACTCTAGGTTTATAGTTTTAAATGTTTGAAAACCCTCTCTCGTATCTAATGTAATCTCAATTATAGTAGTTAAATACTTAGAACTCCTATAGGTCTCTATTCCCACTCTTTTGTCCAAATATCTTGAAACAACTCTAAGCTCATAGTTAAATAACTAAAGTTCTCTTCAGGCCTCTTATAATAATTTCACCTTTAAACTTATATTTCAATAATCGAAAGCATTCTAGTTCTCTTACTCTTAAGGTGAATCTAAGGTCTTCTCTAATTCAAGGCAGCGCTATGGTTAAGACATTGACTTATCTCTATTGGTCCTATCTTGAGGTTTGGTTATGCCTCAGACTTAGGTAATAGGCTTAAAGCTTTGGAAGTCTAGTCCTAAATTATCTTAATGTAAGACTAGTACCCTCATGATTAACCAATATTTGGTTAGTTCATTGATTTAAACCACGTTGTTTATTGAATTTTCTAATAACCTAGGTAGAGACTATCGAATCCTAGATTATCTTAAGGCAATATCCTAAGTGATCAATTCAAGATAAGCATTAAGAATTCAATAAACAAAGATTAATTCACTAATCATGCATTAATCATAAATTACACAATTAATCATCCATAAACATATTAAGCAT
>JAOXYD010129206.1:0-11014 GCA_028565735.1 Pinacopodium congolense | reverse complement strand
AACTCAAATCATTAGCGATTAAGCATGTTTTGTTATCGTTAAAACCAAGATTGGAACCTCCCTTGGTTCAACATGTTCTATAGGCACTTCTAGGTCTAAAAAACTTCCTCAATGAAATTCTAACCTAGAATATGCATGAGACACATTCTACTTCCTTGGATATAAGCTTGAGGAGCGTATGAAGTGGCAGGCCTATAAGGATCCTTTTGATGATGTTCATTCATAAAGACATTATGTTTATTTTGAGGCATATGCACATTCTTTCAATATGATGGTCTTAATGTATACAAAAGTGCATGATGATTCTTCTTATGATGAGAGCTAGATGATGAAGGCTTAGAAGCATTTTTAATGGATAACCTAGGTTTTTCTTCCTCTAAGTTCTTTCCTTTAACAAATTTAGTCATATTAGAGGAAGGATCATTATCACTAACATGTCCTAAAACATGTCTATCATTTATAACCTTTCATTTAAGTTCTCATTCCCTTTATTGAACTTAGTAAGTGAGTCCTTAAGGGAATCTATCTCCATTTTAAGAGATGCATTTTCTTTTACCAAAATATCATAATCAACATGACATTATGATTCCAATTGTTTCTTTTAAAAGATATTTTTTTCTACCAATTTTTGCATTTCATATTCAAGCTTCATTCTTTGATTCTATTTCTTTTTTAAACACTTCATTTTCTTATATACATTCATCAAATAATCATGAAGTTTTATTATAGTCATACCACTTTTTTTTTCTTCTTTGCCAAGGATTCTATATATTCTGATAATTATTCATAAGTATATTTTATATCACGTTCAACATCATTATCATGAGATTAGAATCAGAAAGTATGTCTATATCATATGGAGTTATGGAAATACGTACCTCATCATCCATGAAGCATAAGAAGGCTACTTCTTCGTGTTTACTTTCCTCTTCCTCATCTTGATAGATTTCTTCTAATGCACACCATATTTGTTGAGCACTTACACATCTTGATGAAATATTTTCAAACACTTCTACACTTATAGCACATAACAAAATATCCATAACTCTATAACTAATCAAAATAAACTTATGGTCAACACCATCGAATTCTAATATGTCTTTGAATGTGAACTTTCTATGAGCTTTGATGGTATATAACGACCATTTTCTACGATGCTGCAAAATTTTCTCCTAGGTTTAAAAAATTACTTTTCATTCTAATTTTCTAATCTCTAAAATTATTTCTATTAAACAAAGGGGGTGCATCTACACTAAGTGCTATAATCTTTACTCATTAATCCATTAAAATTAAACCAATAAGGGACCTAGGCTCTAATATCAATTGTTAAGCCTATATGAAACCTAAGGGGGAATTAGGTATTTAAAATTTTCTTCTAAGTTATATAATCTAATCCTTACCAATTTATTTAAACGTGGAAGCTAAAAAATCATTCTAATTTATCAAGTTAAACAATAACAATAAATTAGGCAATTTAAAAAATAATAATAAATTGGACAATAAAAACAAGTGCATAAAAGTAAAAAAGAAAGGGAAGGGAGACACAAACAATTTATTCTAGTTTGGTGTGGTCCACTTGCCCTTACATGTAGTCTTCAACACCACTTGTTGTAATTTTTTCACTATTGGACCAAAACAAATACAATGTTAGGAATACAATCTTTTTTCAAGGCTTTAGAATAGCCTTCACTCTTCTATTTAAGGCTAAGGAATAACATATCACTCTTCTTTTCAAGGCTAAGGCATAACCTATAACTCTTCCTAAACATTTAATCACTTCTTTATGCACTATAAACAAGTTTATAAAAACAAAATCACTCAAACTTCAAAGTTGCCCAAGTTTTCACTGTTCTTAATTCAATATCCTCTCAATATTTTAATCTATTTTTAGGTGTGTGAAATTGTTATTACCTATTTTCTTAAGTGTTAAAGAATTTTTTTAATTAAAATTTCATATTTTAGGGTTCTTATTTTGTTATCTTAAATCTTAAACTTGTATATATATATATCAAATAGTTTTTTTAATTATGCTCTTGTTTTAATCATGATTCTTGCTACCTTAATCTATTTCTAAAATTGTGAATTTTTTAATGTTTATTTAAGTGTTTTAAGTTTTGCTAATCTTTTTTTCGAATTTTTGAAAACTTATTTCAACTATTTTGAGCTTAAAGTTCTGGACATATTAAAACTGTCATTAGCTTATCTATTTTTGATTTAATCACATGTTTAGCTATTCAAATCAATTTCTGGGGTTTTTTTTTCTATTCTTAGATTTTTTAGGGTTTAAGTGTTTTATAGATCAATTTCATACATCATTGAGTTGTTATATTGATATATTCAAGCCCATAAAGTCATAGACATCATGATTGTCTAGTTGTTCATATTCTAGCTTTCAATAACACATTTAAGCACTTTAATCTAAATTTTTTGCTTCAAAATTGTTGAATTTGGGTTGCTTAAGTCCTTAAGGGTTTCATTGATCATGTAACTAAATTTTTATAGGCTTATTTATTTGTTTGGGAAGGATTATATTCTCTTTTGTCAAAGTTATCTAGATTTTGTACTTTGCATCTTTACTCTTATCATTCATCATATTTACACATTTTTAGTGCATTAATTCTACCATATTAGTTTTTTTTAGGCATTCAAGTGCATCGTAGTTTAATCATATAATTTATTGAAACCTAGGCCATTAGTTTAATTGAGTTTTAAGTGAGACACATTTTTAGGTGTATTTGGTTAATTATAAGGGGATAATTGAACTTATTGGTTAGTTGATTTTGTAAAGTCTCCTATTTACTATAAAAATATTTTGTAAAAGGTTACTCTTCACCTTTAATAAGAAGATTGTGTCTTATAAGGGATTCTCTTCACCTTAGAAGAAGATTGTAATTGTTTTTTATTTGTTAGTAGGATTTCTAACAAATAGTTGGAGAGAAGAGGTAGTTTGTCTTTGAAGTAGGCTAACCTCTATAAATTTCGGTGTCTTTCTCTTCCTTTAACTCTTTACTTATTACTTGTTGTGTGGTTGGGCTATTAGTTTAATTGTTATAATCTTGGCATTTACATATGCGTATTATATTAGGTTGAATATTAGTTTAGTGATTTCATTTAGTTTAAATTAGTTTAGGTTTCGTTTAAAAAGTCTTAATACTCAATTCACTCCTTAGTATCAGAGCCTAGGTCTCACATTTGCATTAATTTCCAACAATATTATGAGAAACCATTGACCATGGCACATTTGTAAGGTGTTGAACCAAGGGCTAGTTCCATCTTTACTTTGATGACGACAAAATTTTTCTACTAACGTATTTATGGAGTTTGTTGTGTTTAAGGGTAAGGTTGACAAAAATGAGCCATAGAGTGTTTGGTGAAGACTTAAAGTGTGTGAATGTGAAACCCTAAAGTTAAATTCATCACTTAGAGCTTATGAAGTATGTGCAAATAGTTAAAGACCAAAGTTGATGGAAGAAAAGCATTGAAAATGAACTTGAAGATTGAAGATAAAAGATCAAGTTCACGAATAAAATTTGATAGGAGTTTGCTAGTTTTAGCTACACTATAAGTATACAGGTCATAACTTATAATATAGCTAATATTAATCCCATAAGAATTGATTCTAGATGCCTAAAAATCTAAATTGCACTTTATTTAAGGTAAATGAAAGGTATAGAAACTAAAAATTAAACTAAAATAACAAATTCAATGAATTTAACTATAAAAGAAAGCAAAACAAAGTAAATACCAATAATGGAGACTTAGGGGTTGTTTTATCCTTATTTATCTTCATTTCACCCTATTGATTTAATTATTTTTGATCCTAAATGTCCTATGGTTTGATTACCCTCTCTTGATAAATAATCAATTAATCCCAATTGAAATACTTAAGAGCTGAATTATAACCTCTCGGTTCACAATACTACTCCTAAACAATGCAATTGGATTTGAAGCAATCCTAAGGACAATTAACAAGTAATTAAGATATATATTCAATCACCTATTAATCACTTAATTGTAGGTCCATTAATCCATCAACTCTCTTTGCGCACTCTAACTCAAATAAATTAAAACAATCTCTTGATTCGAAGTGATTATCAGTTCAATAATTAATACAAGTATCTATACATTAAATCACTATAGTAAAAGTTAGATAAACAATTTAAGAAAAATTCTTAAAATAGATTTAATAATCCATAATCATATTCAAACAAATAGTATTCAGATTAAACATTAAAATAGATGTAAAAAAAGATAAACTAATAAAGATAATGAAACTCCCTTTGCTAGAAAATCTTAACAACACTTGTTGAATCTTGATTGCCCTCCTTGTTCCTAAGTCTCTTCACGTTTTTCTTTCCAAAAAAACCCTCTATTTTTGTCTTGGATGTGTCTTAGGGTCATAATGGTGGCTTCTATGGTTCGTCACATCTTCTTTAGTCTAAAAACTCATAAAACATGTCTTGCACATGTTATGCCACGTCATCCCGTCACATTAGCTTTTTCTAACTTTGACCTCTACTTGGTATTTTCACTATATTTTTGTCAAAAAAACCTTTAAATGTCATGAAATATGATATGTAGGCTCCTCACATGTTTTTCTAGCACCCTGTAAAATTTCATAATATTTAAAGTTCTATAGATGCACCTAAGTCCTTCCGAAATTTAGTTATACCAAATCAGTTGCTTCCTTGAGCTTCATTTATTACCTAGACATCCAAAAATCAAAGTGTATCAACCCATTCCTCAAATAAACTCATATTTTTCCCTCAAACACTAAGCAATAAAAAGAAACAACCAAACACTTAAAAGATAATGAAAATGATGCAAAATTTCATACTAACTAAGTTTAAAGCACAAAAACAATACTTAAAACATTTAAAAACTACCTAGAAACATAGTTTGAAACACTCTTATCAACTTCCCTTCACTTAAACCTTTGCTTGTCCTCAAGAAAATTAAACACAATCATTACATTCTATTAGTTCATTTTCAAAAAGACTAAGTGCATGTAATCTTTCAAACTTTGGCCACTCGAATCTCAAGCTACTATACACATTATAGTTAGTTTTCATTAGTACACATAAACAAAATTAACTTATGATACCATTTATCAAAGGGAAGCATAAAACCAAGATGAATTTTTCTCACAATGTTCAGTCATTTCGCTCAAGTATTTAAAGATTGGTGTTTCGCTCAAGACTTCCTCTAGGAGACTGCATAATCAGAGGCTTGCAAATTCACCAATTTTCTTTGACATAGATTACATGCTATCATGGATCAAAATAACTTTGGTTCATGGTTGTAATGGGGTTGAGTTAATCTAAGCTAAAAAGGTTGAAGGGTTTCTCACAAGTGTTTATAAAGCACTAAGTGTAAAGTGACAATCAAATATAACTTCTGAGATATGCATGTGAATATAACTAACTACTTATTGCTATTATAGTTTATTCTTTCTTCTTCTTCTTCTTCTTCTTTTCTCTTTTTTTTTCTATTTTTTAAATAATAATAAAATAATATCATTAATTATATACAATACATAACATGAGTAGAAATACCTCTCAAATCATCTCAGAATAGAATGTAAACAAAAAAATTCCAAACTAATGCTCACTTAGCACTTCATTAGACTTATGATTGGATAAAGCTAATGGGGTTTTCTATTTTACTTCAAGAAATAAAAAATGTTAAAAGTTTAAAAGGGGTTACAAAGGATAATGAATTAGGTGGGTCATTTAAGCCAAGGTGTTAAAAGAAAAGAAGGCCTTGGTCCTTTCCATATAACATGCAACTAGTAGTTTCAAACTAATTCATAGCAAGTTCTGAAGGTAATCTTCTTAGGAGGAGTATCACACATAACAAAGAAAATGAAATGACTTTAGAAGGGAGTCATATAGGCTTAATTCCTCATATATGCTCATATGAAAATCCATCATGCTTCCACATAATACCTAATCACCCAAGTATCAATTTATGACCAAGTTTATGCAACTAACTACTTTAATTAATCAGCATCATTTACCTTTCACTCAAATAGGCTAATTCAATTTCAAGTACATAAATTAATCTTATTCCAATTACAATAATAGAATTTCATGGTATAACGCCCATCATAATGCCCTAAGTGTAAATACCATGCAAAATGCAAACAATATTAAAAGTGCTACTTCCCCACACTTAAACTACACATTGTCCTCAATATGGAGAGGGGCAACACATTATAACCACAAATAAAAGAAATACGAAAAGAAAAAACAAAAATAACAAGATAAAGGAAAAGAAAACTTATAGGGATTTTGGTGGAAACGACATGGGAGATGGCCCTTGAAATCCTTGTAATTAAAAATTTTTCAGAAGCTTCTTATTACGATGATGTTATTATTGCTCCATTCGCTCTATCCACCCTACCATTTAAGTTATTTTGTCATTCATAGAATCAATACAACACTTCAAAGTCTTATGATTGTCTTCTACAGTGGATACAACAGCTTCCCACCCTTTACCCTCTTCATTAAAATCCTCAGAAGAGTTATCATCGCCTTGAAGATAGTGGAAGGAATATGATCCAATGGTCTTCTTTTGTTGCATAGTAGCTCTTGTGTTGGGTTTTAAAGTACCAAATAATTCATCTCCACAGTCTTAGCATGTCGTAAGTGTATAAGATTAACATACTCAACAAATGGAAGGGTTAAACCATCAATATTAACATTATAAAATTTAGCAACAAATTAACAATATCTCCTATGCCTCCATAGTTTGAATTCTTGGTTATCACTTGATGCAAAGTATGAAAAATGTAATGTGATGTGCAAATCTTATGATTTGTGTCTGTATACCACAAAAGAAACAATTATTTAATTGAACACTTATTACTTTCAGACTTATTGAAAATTGCATGACACATAAATTTATGCAAAATTAAATGGGCATGGCTAAGTATGAGGGAGTTAGATGGATTATGAACATGAAACTTATCTATTCATGTAAGTTTCTTCCAATATGCATCACACTTAAAGTTAGGGAGGTTTTCATAGGTCTTCGATGTAGGAAACCTAAATATGGTTTAAGATATTATGAGTGAGATGATATGGTTTTCCTATCAATCTAAATTGAAATTCATCTAAATTCTTAGGATCAAGTTGAAGAGTCATATAGAATTTTGTTGGTCTTAAATGGCACCTAAAAAGGGAGGGTGAATTAGGTTATAAAAAATTTATATAAATCACAAATGAACCTTTAAAGAAAATTGCATAAGCTAAATAAATAGAAATAAAATGGACAAATAGAATGAAGCAAACTTATACTTATTGAAAAAGAGATAAACAATACAAATGAAAATGTTATAATAACAACTTACAAACTCCTTTTAAGGCTCAAAGATAATCTTCTCTTTTCTTTTTCTAAGGCTCAAGAATAACCCTTGATTAAATTCCTTTTGTAGGCTTAAGAATAACCTTGTAGAGATATTTTTTAAGGATCAAGAATACCTTTACTCGTTATTACAATAAACTAAGTCACTTGTAAGATAATACCAAGTCGCATAGGACTAAAAACCATATAGAGAGAGCTCAGAAACTTTATAAAACATAGATAAACTTAGAATTCATCTTGTTGAGAAAAAAAACTTGTCTCTTCTGTCCTTGCTAATCCTCCCATTTATACTCTTAACCTGGATCAATTAATCGGTGTGCAACCTCCAACATTCATCTTCATCATTAAGAATTACTACCGTTGCATAATATGATCGCTACTGATCTTTTGCTCCATAATCTTCTCATTCGGTCGACCGATAGTTAACATTCAGTTGACTAAGCTTTTATTTTTGCTCATTTGGTAGATCGGTACATGAATGTGGTCGACCAATCTCCACTCTTGCTCCATTTGATTGACCAATGCCCATTTGATCAACTCATCTTTGAAGGCTTAATTCATTTAGTTGACTATTGCTCATTCGATCGATCGACTTTAATCTTTATTCATTTGGTCGACCGATCTTAAGGTTTTTGTAGACTGATCTTCTTTAAATATCAGCACCTCAAACTCTTTGCTTTACTTCACTTAGCCTCCAAACCCTTTTAGCTATTGCACTTCATCTTCATTCTAAATTACCTATCCTTACAATACACTTAAACAAAAATATTTGTAATAATTTTTTTTTCATTATTAAAATCAAATGTAACCTCCTTTAGTTCAACAATCTCTCTCTTTTAGTGACGATAAAACCATGTTATATTAAAAGAAGTAATACTCCCCTTAAATCAATCAAAAATTCAAGATACATTTTAAGTTAAACTCCCCCTCAATTCATGTATAAAGTAAAAGTAAAATCACATATCTCTCCCCTTTTTGGAATCAACATAAAAGGCCTAAGATATCAATGTGAATGTTTATCAATCATGCCAATTTCTCTTAGAATCATACAAAAATGATCTTCACATAAAGGTTTTGTGAAAATACCAACTAATTAATGAAAAATGTCAACAAACTCAAGTTGTATATCTATATTTTAAACATGATCTCTAAAAAATGATAACAAACTTCAATATGTTTAATCCTAGAATGTTGAATGGGGTACTTTATTAAACAAATGGTGCTAGTATTATCACATCATATGGGAATTTTATAAAGATTTAAACCATAATCCTGAAGTTGTTGTTTAAGCCATAAAACTTGAGTGCAGCAATTACCAACAGCGAAATATTTAGCTTATGGCATAGATAATGCAACATAATTCTATTTTCTAAAAAATCATGAAACTAATAGATTTCCTAAGAAATGGCATGCACCAGATGTACTTTTCATATCTAATAAAGTTCCTGTATAGTCAGCATCTAAATAACCAACTAAATCTAAACATTCATTTCTAGGATATCAAAGTTTTAAATATAACGTACTACTAAAATATCGTAAAATACGTTTAACAGCTAATAAATGTGATTCTTCAGTGAAGATTGAAAACATACACCCAAACAAACATTAAATATAATGTTAGATCGGCTAGCAGTCAATTAAAACAAACTATTAATCACATCTTAATACTATTTTACATCTATCTCTTTACCATCTTTATCCTTATTTAACTTTATGGATGTACTCATTGAAGTTCCCAAAGGCTTTGTTTGATTCATCCCAAACGGTTTGAGTAGTTTTCTTGTATAATTCGATTGATTAATGAAGATGTCATCCTTCATTTGTTTGATTTGGAGTTTCGAGAAAGAAATTTAATTCTCCCATCATGCTTATCTCAAAATCCCTACTCATACACTTAGCAAATTCTTGTCACAAACGTTTATTAGTTGTACCAAAAATAATATCACCTATATATATCTGAACAATTAAGAAATCACTTTTATCTTTCTTAATAAATAAAGTAGTATCAACTATACTCTTTTCAAATCTATTTTCAAGAAAAAATGCACTTAATCTATCATACCATATTCTAGGTACTTGCTTTAAACCATATAATACTTTAGATAATTTGAAAATGTGTTTGGGCGCATCATTGCATTTAAAATTAGGGATTGCTCAACATGCACTTCTTCTTATATAAAACTGATGGGAAGCTGTTGTGGGCTCACCACATAATAAAAATACCTAAACTAACCTAACTATCTAGCTAGGGCAAGTCAGGGTCGATCCTATAAAGAACTAGTTGTGTTTGGTTGGCTATTCCTAATGTTGCAAATAAAGAAAACAAAAAGAAATGAAAACCCCTAGAATGCGAAGACATTAAAACTAAACACAAAGACAGTTAACGAACATAAAACAAATAAATGAAAACACATAAAAGAAATAAATAGAGACAATAAAAGAAAGTTGGGGAGAAGATATATTTAGGATTTTAGACTTATAATTGATCCTTTAAATAAATAAATTGTAATTGGTCTAAGATGCTAGTCTATATATCCAAATAAGCTCTTAAATCCTATATTTCACCAATTATAGATAAAGTCTTATACGATAAAAAGCTCACCCCTAACCAAGCAGTAACCTAGAACAATCTTTTTAGATTTAACAGTGTAATAGCTTTAAGAATTAAGGAATGACTAGCCTAAGCCATAGTCACATAAGCTTAGACTATATAACCTAGAGGATTGGAATCCTAGGCCAATTGACTAATTTTACCTATAAACCCAATGAACCTATTGCTACTTATGATATTAGTTATAGACAATTACGTATCACAAGCATCTACCTTGTAATTGAACTAGAAATCTTACCTAGGGTAGCTAATCCTAAGTATTTATCCCTAATTCATGTCATTTTACTAGAATTGCAATTCAATCCTAACCTAAATCACAAAAACCCATTCAATTCTTAGTTAATTCTTACAATTATTAAGCCAAAATCCCTTTAATAACTTTCAACCCAAACAAAACCTAAGCTCACATTACAAAAATAATGCAAAATACAAGCTGAAAATATACAAAAAGCAAAATAAATACAAAAAACAATAACTAAATAAAGAAAACAAGATTTGAAATAAAAATAACAACAAGTATATTAATAAAAACTAAAGGATCCATACAATATTCAAGCAAAAACACAACTAAATATGAAATAACATAACAGAAGTGAAATAATAGTAAAAAAAACACAAAAATCAACATGTATCTAAGGCTTAGAGCAAGAAATAAATGGAGTAGCAACATAAATGACAAGAAAATAAACCAAAAACCAACTAAAACTAAGAAGAAAAGAAAGTAAAATCAGGAAAAGCTAAAGAGGATGGCCTAAAACTAAGAAAAGGGAGGCTACATCTTTGTATCTGTTGTCCGCTGCTTTTTATATAGTCTTTGTTCCAAAACGTTGCATTTTGCTCTCTTTTTTGCTAACTGTTCCTAAAATGACGTCGTTGTAAGGGTTAAATGGCACCCTAGATACTGCCACTTTAGGCTCAAAGACAGGGGTTAAATGGTTCCCTGCTGAAGGTTAAATAGTGACAGGACCCGTCCTATTGGACTAGGCAACCTGCCCGGCACTCCATGAAAACCCTCCAGTCGATTATCTTAATCAC
>JAOXYD010129195.1:0-11014 GCA_028565735.1 Pinacopodium congolense | reverse complement strand
ATGCTATATGACTATGTCAATGATGCTGCATTCATTTGTCGTAGGGTATTTGATGTAATATATGTTTAATTGAGTATCCTCATATTTTTGGATTTGTTGAAATATGTTGCTTAAACTATTTATTTTTTATGCTTTGATCAATATATATATGGCTAAATAAATTTTTATGGTAAGGATTAGTGTATTTATGATTTAAGAGAGCTTAAAGGAATGTAAGAGGGTCTAATTTTTTTTTTATTAAGGGCTTGAAAATTTTGATTTTAAGCTAACCACCTAGGATTAGAGTTAAAGATAATCTAAGTTTGAGAAATTAACTTAGTTTGTTAGAAAATTTAATAAACAATACAAATTAACAATGAATGACTAAACTTTGATTTTTTGTAAGAGTTATTGGAGATTGCAAATCCAAAAACCAACTTATTGAAATTTAAAGCCTATTAACTTGATTTAAGGCATAACCAAACTTTAAATTAAACTTAATGGAAAAAAGCAAACTCTTAACCATAATTTTGTTTTGATTTTGTGAAGGAATTCTAAATTAGCCATTAAAATTGTTTAAAGATCAATTATATCATCAATCACCTAATCTTTAGCCAATTTTCACATTTGGAAATTTTCAGAAATTTTTGAAAGCAATTAAAAATTTTAAGTGTTTAAGCCATGTTAGAGTAGTTTAGTATTGTTTCAAGTTTTTAATCAAATTATTTGGATTTTCCTAGATAATTATGATCTAATTAACCTAATAAATAACCATTTTCTGTGTGGGATCGACATTTGGGGTTTAAAAATACTTTACTTTATTACTTGTTTGATAAGTATACTTGCCTTAATCACGTTGGTTTTCAAAGTAAAATCATTAAAATCATTTCAAATTTCATAATCATTTAACGAACGCACAATAAGAGACAAGAAACAAAAGTAAAATTATCAATCTCCATAAGTCCAATGTTCTCTTAACTTATTAATCACCTGAAGACTCCTTTCATTGAAAATTTTCTTCACAAGCCTAGTGTTCTTGACTTTTAACTTATTAATTAATTCCAAACTCTTTTTATTGAATTTGATAAAATGTTAAATGAAAAAGTTACACTTCTCTTTACATTACACCATAAAATATGATTTTATTATTATCAAATTCAAATCTAGCAACTCAAGAATTAAGTGAATCCATAGTTAATATACTTCATATTTTTGTAAACATAAAATCTCTTTCTAGGGTTTCATATATATTGTAGCATTAAAATCTCATCCCAAGTTTTTTTTTTTGGTTTCTCGTATAAGAGGACCTTAATGGAGGTTTTAATTCATAACTACAAAGCTTGCACATTTTTAGGAGTATTAAAAGGGGGCAATTACACTATTTTCCATCTAGTTAGGTTGCAATCGTTTGGATTGCACATGTTTGTCCATATTACATTTAAATAATATAAAAGTTCAAATTGATATACTATAATAGTAAGTTTGTCTTTTGCATAGTCTATAATGTAAAACATAAAAATCAAATTAAAATGGTTAAGAGCTTACTATGAGTGTATAATAGAGATACTAATAAGATCTTACTAACCATTTTAAAATTGATTAAAATTTTGTTTCATTGGTTAGGTGACTTTAAAACTTTAGGTGATTTTGAAATGATTTTGTTTTGAAAACCAACAGACTTAAAGCAAGTATACCTAATGCAAAAGTAATAAAGTGAATTAAATTTTCAAACTCTGAGTGTTGATCCTACGGGGAATATGTCACTTAATTACTAGGTTGATCAGATTACAATTATTTAGGAAAAATCTAGACAATTTGATTAAAAATTGGAAAATGACTTAAACTAGACTACCTTGGCTTAAACACTTCAAAATTGATTTTTAATTTCTTCTGAAAAATTCTAAAAATTACCAAATGTGTAAATTAGTTACGGATTAGATAATTGATGATTTATTTGAGCCTTAAAACTGATTTAAAGTTTGATTAAAGTCCTTAACAAAATCAAAACAAAGTTATGGTTAAGACTTTGCTTTTTCTCCATTTATTCTTGTCTAAAGTTTGGTTATGTTTTAAAATCAAGTAAATGGACTTTAATTTCAAGAAGGTGAGTTTTGAAAAATTAATCCCAAAACTTCAACTTTAAAAAAAAATCCAGGTTTGGTTATGTAAGGATTAATTCGTGTTGCTTATTAATTTTTCAAACAATTTAAGATGGTTTCTCATACTTAAACTATCTGAAACATTAATCTTAAGTGGCCAGCTTAAAATTGTTTCTTTCAAACCATCAATAAGCAAAATATAGATATTTAAACATGCATTAAAACTCCTTCATATTATTAAAACATCAATCTGTAGCAATAGAAACAATTAGCCACACATTTGCATCTAAACATACAAGATATCCAATTTATACAACATGCTTTGATAGATTTAAAATTACGAGGTTAAAAATAAAGTTTAGATGTTACAACAAATCCCATAAGGATTTTTGGATGTTTCTTGAACTCCCAACTTGAATCTAAACTCCAGCCAAGCTCTATTTCCACAAGATCTTGCAAAAAAATCAAGAATATTCAAAGATGTAAGCATAAGAAGAACAACCTTGATTAATCCGAAAAATGGAACTAAATGAAATATAATCTGTGTTTAGAAACCCCCTTAGATGATTCCTAGACTCAGATATGAGTTTTAACAACAAGTTCTAACGTTGAGAAACGTAGAAAACAATACACAATACGAAGAACTAAGTGTTTGAAGCTTAAAACTAAGGAAAAGCTAGAAAAATGAGAGAAGAATACTCTCTCTCTAATGGAAGATTTGAATCTCTAATTCTCTCTGTGTTTTCTGTATGTTTTTGTCTATTTTCAGGACCTGGAGACCTCCTCTCATGTGCTAGCAGATATTGCCATTAATTAAGAACACACTAATGGTGGACATCTGGAAGATTTGGAGCAGAAATTGTTAACTTGAGGAGTAACAGCACCTTGACACCCAGCAACAGCACCCTCTTAGGGTGTCCTTGGTGCTTGAAATCTAGCTCCATAAACGGCCCCATGTTCTTCATCTAAGGAGTCGTTAATGGGTAGATCCAAGAGAGTTCCTTCATGTTTTTTCTCTAATCTTTATCATTAAGCTCCATTCTGTAAATTAAACATAATAAGACATTAATTTAACACTTAAGCACTCAATTAGGGGTCATAATTCAACAAATTAACCATTAAAACTATATCTATTTGACCCCTAATAGTAGACTTATTTTTTTCTAATGATGTTTTGAAGGGTAGATTTCAACCTGTATGTAATAAGTTTAGATATAAACTTATAGAGCTTGTTATAACAAGAGATAGGCTTTAAATCGAACACAAGGTTAGGATTTTATTGTTTTGGCACCAAGGTTGTGAAAGTAACATTCATTACTTTGAGTAACCTTTCACTTAAAAAGAAATTTATGAAAACATCTAATGATGTCTACACTTGTAATTTTCCAAGCAATCTTGAGAAAATGGCCATTGAATCAATTCAGGCCAAGGGTTTCAAAGGGGTTAAAGATAAGAAAAGGCTCTTTTTGACATCTTTACAAGTAAAGGGAGTTAGAAATTGATAAGTCTCTTGAACTAGGACTCTAACTTTGATTAGGTTATTCATTAGAATGAGATTTATAGGTTGGGTGCCGTAGCAAATCCCGAAGGTAGCAATATGCTAGTTGAATATGTAGGCAAATTTAACCTACTAGTCTAGGGTGTCATATCGTTAGGATATGCTTTTCAAGCTTGCGAGTTATTGGCCTAAGTTAGTCATTCCTTGACACCTAATGCTTCTCCCCTATTAAATTTTGAGTGCTTATCTAGGCTATAGTAGAGATAGGAGTACTTCTAGAGCTTGTTAGATTACCTAATTACGAGAAATATAGGATTTAAGAGCTTTTTCAAATCCATAAGCTAGCACCTTAGCTAAAGTCTCTTTTATTTAAATTTGAGAATCAATAGTTGTCCCAGAATCCCGAGAATACTTTCAAACCTCTTCTTTAATATTATTAGTAATTCGTTCATGTTTTTTTTATGTTTGTCTTCTTTATTGAATTTATTGCATCTTAACTTAGTTTACTTCAATCGCTTCAGGGGTTTTTGCTTCCCTTTTCTTTACAACATTTGAAATAGTAGTAAAATTCTAGCTTCTTGTGGTTTAACCCTATCTTTCCATCTACTACATTGTAAGGTCCAGTTAGGTATTATTATTTGATAGTTGATGACATGTTAAAATTTGCTATTATTAGAGAGCTGACGCATGCCATTTGTTGTTTCCTGTGTTACCTTTATTTTTGGTTTTGCTAATCTTTTTCACTCGTACATTAGTTTTGTATGTCCTATTTTTCCTAGTAACATATTGATTTGTGAAAATTCGTAGAGGAAGATAGAGGTTCATTACTTTTTCCACTAAATCCTCTCTTTTTCTACTATCATAGGTCATACCAAGATTTGTCAAAGTGAGCAAATGATCTATACACAACTTCTTGAAAGCTGTAGTTCCTTCTCTCTAAAGAAGTTAAATAGAGTTCAGATGAGTCCATAGAGGTAGATGAAGAAAAAGATATCATAAACTCATCAGTGCACTTTAAAGGAGCTTGCAACTCCTACTTTCATTCCTAATGTGCTTTGTATTAATTATTTAGATGATGCACCGGAGGTTGAAATTAAACCAGGATTGACATATACATTACCTACTTTTATAGGTTTTTGAGATGTTAGCTCATTAGGATTAGGAAACATCACTGCCCTAAGGAATTCTTGAAGGAGTTTCACATTGCATGTTCAGGTATGAAGCTAGGGATAATCACAGTGCAACAACTCAACCTTAAGGGATTTCCCTTTGCCTTAGTAGATGTAGCTAAGGAGTGGTTTTATGATTTCCCCATCGGATTAGTCAACATATGAAGTAGATGCAATAGGCATTCTTAAACAAAATAGTTTTAATCATTGCATGACCAAACCTAGATTAACCATAAGGATGTTATTCAAGAAATAATGGATTAAACTTCTTTAATTTTAAAACTATTGCCTAAAATTGATAAATGATAAAACTTTAATTTAGGATAAATAAAGAAAAGGCATTATCTTAACCATAACATTATCTTAAATTTGTGAAGATATCCTAGATCAAGCCTTACAATCTTTAATTAACTTTATTGGATCATTGAAAACTTAAACATTAGCTAAATCAATTAATATAAGTAGTCTTTAATCACATTTATATTCTTCTTTTATAATTTGGGAACTATAGGTTAAATTGGTAGTCTAAGTTAGTTAATTCAATCAATTTGGACATTATAGAGAAATGTATGTTATGTGACCTAGTACTTGCAAGTTGAATTCTCGTGGGAATGATAATCAAGGTTTAATTTACTGCACCATATTATTTGTTGACTAGTGTACTTGCGTAAAAGTCACTGTTGAATTGAATTTGATTTGCATGTTAAAAGATTGACTTAATTGAATGTATTTAGATACCTAAATCGATTAAAAACAAGTTATTTGGGCCATTACGAAGGATATTCATAATTTGAATATTAGGAAGAAATTGGTATCAATTACTCTAGAACTTGTTTTTATTATTTTTTTAAAACTGTGTCTTGTTTTCTATTATATGATTTTATTTGTTAGTAGTTTACTTTATTTTAATTGCTTTCTTTGCGTTGCATGTATTTTTAGGGACAAAAAACCAAGAAATTTGAGTTTAATCCGAAGGTTAAGTGAACAAGTTTTAGGAAAAAGAAAGAACCCTGAGCAAATAGGTTATAGTAGGAGTAAGGACTTTTAGTAAGGAATCTTTAGAAGTAGACACTAATCGATTAGAAATGGAATAAAAAGAGCATTTAACTGATAGAACTCATGAAGAAGTTGCCTAGGCAACCAACTATGATGGATTTGGCTATAGGAAATAGAGGAAGATCTTTAGATAGCAATGTGTGGCTCGGGTTAACACAGATAATTTTGAAATCTCATTTGGGATTATTTTTATGGTGAAGGCCTCATGATTTGGTGTTTCAACCTTAGAATATACAAATGAACACTTGCAAAACTTCTTAGAAATTTGTGATCTCTTTAGAAGTAATGAAGTTTTTAATGATGATGTTAAGGTTACGCTTTTCTTGTTTTGCCTTAGAAATAAAGCTAGAGCTTAGTTAAACACTAATCTACCTAGTTCCAATACAACATGGAATGACCTTATGGAGCTTTTCCTTACTAAAATGTTCCCACTAGTTAATATAGCAAAGATGATAATTGAGATAAGTTCTTCATTTCTTTTTTTGGTTAAAAAAGAAAGATAGATTAAGAGAACAAAGAAGTCTGTACAAGGAGGGCCTGAATACATTGAAAAGTCGAGAATCTAAAGGATAATAGGAAAGAAAGCATAGCCACTTATTAGGTTTTTTTTGTGCGATATGAGAATGAAAGCCTATATGAAGCCTAGGAGACGTTTAGAGAGATGCTTACTAAGTTTCATTGTCATGCTTTCAGTGCTTGATAGCAAGTTAATCTTTTCTACAATAGAGTAACACCTTATACTTGTAGCACCATAGATGCTACAGCTGGAGGTAATTTGTTGAGAAAGATCGCAAACTAGACCTGTAAGTTAATTAAGGAGATGGGAAAAAATACTTTCCTATATAATCTAAGTACCATACTAGGAAACTATATGGGGTTAATGCTATAAATGATACAATAGCCTTAGTAGCTCAAGCGGAAATCCTAAATAAGAGGTTAGAGCTTTAGCAATTCTTTAAAGTGTGAGAGCATTATTGTAGTTCTTCCCATTTATCCCTAAATTGTTAAGTAAGAAGTCCTTTTACCTGAGAACTTGAGCAAGCCCAATATTTTAACTTTAATATGAAAAAAAGAGACCATTATTCAAATACTTACAATCATGGTTTGACGAACTATCAAATTTTTGTTCGAGAAACAATCGAAACACCTACTACCCACCACCTCTACAAGAGAAGTCAAACTTGGAAGATACATTATCAAAGCTTATTAAGATCAATGATTGAAAAATCATGAGGCTTCTATTAAGAATATAGAAATTTAGGTAGGTTAATCATTGCCGTAACTCAAAATTATCATACAAAACACACAAAACATTATTAAAAAACATAAATGTAAGCCCTAAACACATTAGTATCACCTAAAAACACCTAAAAGCATTAATCATTCAAGAAGATCTAAAACACTAACTGTTTCCATTCATTCACTTTGAAGTGTTTTGATTTAATCATCCATATCAAATACGATATTTACACCCTATTCTTACATCTATAGTACTTGTAAGAATGCACTAACTCTTATTTATCCATTTAAAGTATAAGCCATCATTAAATAATCACTCATGAAATGTCCTGATACTTCACAAGATATGAATAGGCTTTCACTTCTATTTTAAGTATAACACTTTTATTTTCACATTGATCATTCGTCTATTCTTTTGTTGCGAGGGTAAATACCTTGTCATGAATAGCTCACAGTTACTCAACTAAGTTTTGTTCTCTTGAGCTTGACTGGATATTCATTCTAACCTTTTTACGTAAAGGTAAACACTTTGATGTTATTAAACTCAAGAATTTATTTAACTTTGTCTTAATTTCACTTTATACTTAAAGTCTACAACACTTCTTCCTAATTAATCCATTTTCCTTAGAGATCAATATTGAGACCTTCCAAATTGAGTTCAATTAATTGCAGGTGCATTCAAATGAGTGACAAAAAATGGAAGAATAGGTACATCATCCTAATCAATATGTATATTCAATTCCAAGGCACTCAAAATATAAATTTCACAAGTTAATGCTTCTTCAAAACTCAATTGATCATACTTAAAACTAAGTTAATTCCTTTTAAGTCCACGCCATTGACACACTCACGCATATGAACACTCTACATAATGTAACTACATGTAAAAAAATTGCAAACAAATAAACACTATCAATAAGAAAACACATGCAAGTGAAAAGTTACAAACAAAATCATAATGCAAAAACTCATACATCACTATACCTGAATGACACATTTTCCTCAATGTTGAAAACAACATACAACTAAAAACAAACACAAATAACCAATGTAACAAAAAAGAAGAAAGAGATAAGGGCAATAATGCTTATAGGGATTTCCGAAGTCATGGTGTTAGAGAAGAGACTTATACTCCTTGTGTAGTAAATAACTTCAATATCTTCTTGATTTAGTAGCAAAATAATTGAGAGATGACTTCAGTATTTTTACACGAATGTGAACATTTTATTGTGAACAACCCCCGGTTACTCAACTGTGTCACAGTAACTCGATTGACTATTGTGTCCCACTCATAATTTCAAATCTCATATACATGTATTTTATTATGTTTCTTTTCTTTATTTTTCTTTTTCTATTATCTTTTCTTCTTTTTTTATATATGCACATGCATAAGATTTGAAATCAGATGAGTAGTTCTGCTTACTTATTTAACTAATTAAGTAATTATTCTTATTAATGAATTTGTTTCTTTTTAGGGTTAATTCCGGTTCTTTTTCTTTGAATGAGGTTAATGCCTTAAAAGACATCACAAAATTACTCAGAAAGTTGCATTTTATATGTGGAATATCCTTCTATCATTTCTAAATAATGAAATGAATTAAAGGCATTTAGTCATTAATAGTCAAAATGAACCACATAACATTTCAAATTGGAAAAATAATTAAATTTAAAAAACTAAAACAATTGAAAGGAAAAACCAAACAAACTAATCATCGGCATCCTTGAAACACTGATGTTCCTCGAAGCTCCTAAATCGAGTAGTCAACTCAACGACCTGATGCTAAAGGCCATCAAACTGACGAGTCATCTTGAAATGAAACTCATAAAGCTCAGAACTGAGGCGATCCTCCATGTTAATCAAATATTGCACCATTGCAATCTGAGGACCGTCCGAAGCAGATGGTGGAGCAGTAGTAGGTGAAACATGTCTCAGGCGAGGCACACTCTAAGTAGAGTCAGATAAAGCCTCACCCATCTCCACTTGAGGTGCCTCAGGGGCAAGAGCATCTTTTGTTCCATTCTTGATCCATCGCCCTCATTTAAAAATAAAGCTCCATTGTTTCAAAAGAACGGCATTGATGACCACCTTGGAAGATGCATCTGCAACTTCCTCGGATTCCAAAGGAACTCTAGTAGCCATGAAAATTCTCGTCAAAAGGCAAGGAAAACTGAAATTCTTAGTGGCCCTCTTAACCTTGACCACGCCCCACATACCAAGAATTATAAAATTAGATAAGGGTATGCCATAAATAGTTCCTAAGCCATGTAACATCTGATACAGAAGATAAACATCAACCACCTTTATCTCATTCAAACCACTAGCCCTAGGACAAATATTAGAGTTAATAAGGGCCATAATTGTCCTCTCTCGGGCCCCTAAGTTAGAGGTGGTAAAGCATCTACTGTTCCTGGTCAATGCTAGGGCTTCCCTAACAGCAGGCACAGAGAATGACTGATCGATAGAAACTGAATCACCATGTAAATGGTCCGTGGTCTTTACATAAACGTTGCCCTCATCTGGCGCTCCTAATAAAGTTGAAAGATAAGCACGAGTCAAAAGAATAAGTATACCTCGCACCGTTGAACGGACTTCGATAGTCTTAGAGTCATCCTTATTCTCAATGTTCGCATAGAACTCGCGAACCAGGTTAGGATAAAACGGACCTGAAAAAGTCATAACCATCTCCCAACCAAGACTCCTAAACGCCCTAGAAAGATCAAAACGGGCCTCAAGATCCGAATGAATTGGTCGTTCCTTAATAAACGAGTTGCGTCGATGTGCTTGATGCCAATTAAAATTGTTGACACTCTTAAATTAAGATGGATCATACGCCAAACGTTTTCTCAGTGGTGCCATTAATGCTAAACTGTTTAACATATACACCAAAATAGGTTTAAAATTCAATTAAAATCAGAAAAAATTCAAAAAAATCCCTAATTTATTTGAAATTTCCCAAATTTTCAATCAAAATGATAGGTTGAAAAGTTGGTATCAATAGAAAACTGATAAAATTAGGAACATAATGATACCAAATTTCAATTGAATGGATGCTTAAATTAAGAGAAAATTGAAAAGGAATACCTTGATGGAGAAAAAGATCCAGATTTGTCATAACAGATTCTGAAAAATCTTTTTTTTTTCAAAGCGATTTGATGTAATAATATTGTAGAGGACTTGAAATGCGACAAATATATATCAAGAACGCTCAATTTGGTTAAAATTTGAGGAAGATATGAATTTTTTATAATTTTAGGGCGAAAAGAGGCCGAGAGAAAATATGAAAATGCTGGGTTTTTATAGTCTGCGCCTATTAATGATGCCTGGATCATCCAGTAACAGCACAGTTATTGGTTGAGCAGGTGTCGTTACTAGTCATTTTACATTAGTGTAAACGATACCCTGTTCTACCTGTAACATGACCCTGCTACGGTACCATTACTGGTCTGCATAAAGCCCATTATGATTAATTTCCTTCCAAAATTGTAACCAAAACCTCCTGAATTCAAATCCTAACAACATCGATTGAAAAATCCATCACTTTAGTTCCAATTCAAGGCTAAATTAGACCTAAATCCAAATCAAACACACTAAACCAAAGGCATCCTAAAAAATGCATAGTAAAACTTAATTCAAACACACTTCCAAAGCTTCAACACTTGATTTATTTAATCCTAACAAACGAAATAAAATCAAAACACACAAAATTACCTACCTAACTTAACAATTTCCCCAGTTTAATGAGGGTTAAATAGTGAAAGAGTCTCAAAAGACTCCTCAAATGCACTAGACACATACAACTTCACTCTTTGCCCATTAACCTTGAAGGATGAGCGACCATTGCTAACTTTAACTGTTCGAAATGGATAAATCTCTGTCATATTATAAGGGCATGTCTATCTAGACCTCAACTTCCTTAGAAACAACTTCAATTATACACCAAGACCTTGTCACTAACCTTGAAGTCTTTTTGAAT
>JAOXYD010129174.1:0-11014 GCA_028565735.1 Pinacopodium congolense | reverse complement strand
TTCCACAAAAGTTTTTAAACACCCAATTCACCCCCCCCCTCTTGGGTGCCATAGGGCTAACACTTTGTTTCCCATAAATGCATCCTTCACAAAATTCAAGAGTATTGATTTAGGGCAGACCAAAAACCATATTTTTCTGGACTAGCAATTTCAACCCCTTTTCATTTAAATGTCTATAATGATAATGCCATAATTTTGCATTACTAATGTTAACAACCAAGGCATAATCTTTTACATCAGAAACTTCTAATGGAAACATCTTGTTTTTTACCAATGGAATGTTAACAATAGTCTGACCCAGTTTCTTATCTTTAAGATAATAGTCACCATCATTAAATAAAATGGAATATCCATAATCCATTAATTTCCCAACACTCAATAGATTATGAGCTAAATTTGAAACATACTACACATTATGGATGACTTTTACAGTATCTTGTGTTTTTTTTATGGAAATGGTCCCTTTTTCCTTCAACTTGCATTTGCTTGTTGTCGCCAAGACGAACTTCACCTTTCTGTGACTCGTCAAGTGTTCTGAACAATAACTTTTTTTTTTCACACATGTGGTTTGAGCACCCATTATCTATATATTGGACTACAATCAATAATAATAACTTGAAAATCTTCTCAGCCTTTTATGTTATCATGGTATCAGACCCAAAGGGTCTCTATTTTTCTAATGTTAGACCATAGCCTTTAAAACATTCTGTCAAACACCTAGTGTGTAAAGAGTGTAATGTCTTTGAGTCTTTTTAATGAATAGGTTATGTGCTAGAGACAAAACACTTGTCTCTCATCCTTTATGATTGTTAGTTAGAAATTACTATCACCATTGTGTAAGGCCATTAATGTGTTCACTCACTACTATTGAGGTCATCTATAGATGTCGCCATCATCTTTGCCAACCAAAGCTACTGTTATAGCTACTACTAGAATCTAGTTATTCTTGCCATTACTATTCATTGTCACAGTTTCTCTTCTGTTGTTGTTTGCTTGCCACCATTTGCAAATCTGCTTATAGAAACATATGACTTTATTTTTCTATCACTTCCTACCACCACAATTGCTCTTCTACCACCATTTTCTTGCCACTGTGTGCCAGATCTGCTTATAGACACATCTGACAATGTTTTTCTATCTTCATCATGTTTGATTCTTAAGTTGATGTTCCTCTAACTTCATCTAATGTTGTTTCTCTTACTAATATTGCTCATCAATTACCCATTAAATGGAACTCCACTAATTACCTATTATAGAAAACTCAAAATTTACCTCTTCTTTATATTTATGGTCTTTCTAAATAGATAGATGGCTCGTGTTCTTCTCCACCCAAAATAGTTAATGATAAACCAAATCCTACTTGGGCTACTTAGTTTCGTTAAGACTAGTTGGTGGTAAGTTGGATTATTGGTCCATTGTTTAAAAATTTCATTTCACAAATTGTTGGTTCCTTAACCTCACGAGAAGCATGGAAAAAATTAAAGAATACCTATGCATCTGCATTAAAAGCTCAGGTTTACACTTTGAAATCTAACTTTTACAAAATAACAAAGAAAGAGGAAATAATCACATAATATATTCAACCAGCAAAGGCAATATACGATCAGCTTATGGCTCTAAGACATCATGTTCTTGAAGATGATTTAGTTTAAGTAATCACTAATGGGTTAGGGGCCGCAATATCGTCCTTTCAATCTATCATTAGAGAATCGTCTTGATGCCATTTCATTTGATGATTTATATAGCCTGTTATCGAGTAAGGAAGAAAGTCTTGCTTCAAAAATAAAATCCAATGATATTGTCATTTCTATAGCCCATGTTGCTTAAAGACCACCATCACAGTTTGGACGTGGCACAACTACTTTTTAAAGAAAAGGCTGCCTTGGTAGAGGAAGAGGTAGGTAGTAACCTAGTTGATATCAAACTAATTTCTTTGGTAACATTTCCATTATATTTCTAAACAATAATTCCTCAAAGATTGTTTGTTTTAAATACAATGGAAATGGCCTTTTTTTTTTTGGGCAATGCCTATCTCCAAGATTTAGTTAGGATGTGACACCTTCATTTCAACACAAATCACCCCGTTTTATGGCCAATTTTGCCACACCAAAGCCAATATCATCCCAATTATGACTTTTAATTTTGGCACTGCTCATCATCTTAAAACGAATATGGAAATTTTGATATTGCAAATTGAATATCATGGTCTTGAAGAAGTCAAGATTACCAATGGTCAAACGATTCCTATCTTTCACATTTGTTCCTCTTAGTTTTCTACTTTCAATGATCATATGTTTGCTTTTGATAATATTGTTCATATTACACAAGCTAGTGAAAATTTGATTTCTATTTCTGCCTTTACTAAATCTAACAATGTTTATGTGGAATTTTTCCATGACCATTATGAAATCAAGGATATTCCTATGAAAGCGTTGCTCCTTTCTAGCCAGAATAGTTATGGCCTCTATTTGATTTCTCTTCAGCATCCTAAGTTTGAGTCCATTAAAATTCATACTTGTTCTCTAGATCAATTACACTCTCGTTTGGGTCATCCCTCTTTTAAAATAGTTTGATAAGGTTTAACACATTCTAATATTCCTTTTTATTCTAATAAAAATTGGTATTTATGTCATTCTTGTAGTGTTAGTAAAATTCACAAATCGTCTTTCCCTTTTTCTGCTTATCAGGCTCAACGACCTTTAGATTTAGTTCATTCTAACATATGGGTACCTACTCTTTGTCTTTCTCTTGATAATAATACATATTATGTTATATTTTTTTGATCATTTTAGCAAGTATTCTTGGATTTACTTTGTTAAACATAAGTCTAAGGTTCTCAATGTTTTTATCAAATTTAAACATTTTATGGAAAAAAAATTTTAGTTGTCCAATTAAATATTTTTATGCTTATTGTAGAGGAGAATACCAAACTCTCACCAAATATCTAAGTGATAATGGCATTACCTAATATAGTTCTTACCTTAAAACTACTAAACAAAATGGTTGTGTTTGAGCGTAAACATAAACATATTATTGAGATCGAATTGTCCTTATTACATCATACATCTTTACCCTAGAAATTTTGGCAACATGCTTTTGATACTATTGTTTTCCTAATCAATCACCTTCCAACACCCAATTTACATCATTCCATACCATTTGCCAAAATTTTCCATACCAACCTGGATTATCATGTCTTAATTACACCTTACCATCAATATAAACTATCACCCAAATCACAAGTTTGTATTTTCCTTGGTTACTGTAAACTTCACAAAGGTTATTTCTATTATGATTATTTAAATAATAAAATATTTATCTCACTCGATGTTTTGTTTGATGAGTAGGTTTCTCTTTCACTAGGGGCGATGTGGTAGTGTCAGAATCCAAACCAAACACCACATCTACCATATTTCTCCCTTCACCTATTCCATTACATGATCCTCATCCATCATATCTGTCAACTTTGGTTACATCTCCAACTCATCTTAATCCTCCATCATCATCCCAACAGGCAGGCCTTCACCCAATCTGCCAACTCCTTCCTATCCATAACCTCCTTCCTTAATTATTGATCTAATTAAGATTTTTCATTTGTTGTTAACCTTACCACTTACCCACCAAATATCCACCCATATCCTCCCACCTATCCACCACACCTATCCGATGATTACTAGGTATCAAACGGGCAATCTTAAACTAAGATCCTTTTCTAGAAATACCACTCCCATTGCAACCAAACAATAAAACTTCACCAAAGCTAACTATATATCATAATGGTAACAAGTCATGACTGAAGAAATACAAGCTCTCAATTACAATCACACATAGGTTCTAGTACCTCCTCAACATGACCAAAATGTTGTTGGCTGCAAATGGGTATATCGCATTAACCAAAACCCGTATGGCTTCATTAATTGTTAGAAGGCAAGGCTTGTTATCAAAGGGTTCCATCAATGACAAGGAGTTGATTTTTTTGAAACATAAAACCCAGTTATAAAGCCATGCACCATTTGACTATGTCTTTCCTTAATAATTTCACAAGGTTGGGATATCAAACAACTTGATGTTCCAAATTCATTTGTTTATCATAAATTTCTTTAATAAATCATCAATTTTATTTAAAAGAACAAGCTACAAAAAAAGTGACTTAAGATCAAGAGGGAAAACCCCATGTACTCGAGACATTTTCCCCATAAATTAGACTATAACATTGAATAAGGAGAAAGCTCTTTTAATTACAACTTAAAACTCAAGTCATATACAACTTACATCGAAAACCTAGAAAAATCTTTAGGCATCTATAAACCTCATTAGCATTAAAATAAATCTCCTTATCTTGACATTTAAACTAAAAAACAACTTGAATAAATCATTTATGTAAAATATTATCTACACAAGATTGCTTTTTTGAAAAATGTTGCCTATTTCATACTTTCCACAACTCCTAAACAATGGCTTGCCAAAATACCTCCCAAAATTTCCTTTTACATGTCCTTAAAAGATGCTTCTCAACTATAAAAGGAAATGATTAGCTGAACTAGTTAGGGCCTAAACAAATCAAAACATTTTTAAAACTTTAGTGCATATAATCTATGCAAACTTATAATAAAAAAAATATGCTCCTGCATCTCAATCAAGTCACAAAAATTGCATAAAATATTATTTTAATTTATCACACATCTTTCCAAGAAATATGCTTTAACTGCCACTCTCTCTTTAAAAGTTAACCATGTAAAAAATTTTATTTTAAGAGCAGTAATTGTAGATAACATCCTCTTAACCCACATATCTCATTCTATTTATACCTTAACTTTACCCAATACTTTGCTGTGTAAATTGATCTTGTTGGTTCTCAAAATAACCAATCAAGTTCATTTATCACCAGCATAAAATACTAAATGATTTGCATTATTTGAACCAATTGTTGTTGTTTATTTTTCCTCAATCTTCGTCTCCATCTAAATTGCCAACATATATGTCCCATATGATCATCCTGGTTTAGATACATTGATTCAACCTTTTCATTCCTTGTACTTGATAAAGAAATAAATATCTCAATACATATTATGGTCGCCACTTATCCAACTAAAATTTAATCAAATTCCTATCTTTAGTGACAAAAGTGTAATTGTTGATAAATATATTCCATATCCCATCATCATTATAATATAGTTTCTAGAATCTTCCCCATACATTAGATAATTTGAAAAAATTCTTATGATCAAACTCATGTTAATTATGTAATAAATCATTAGAATCCATAATTTTTTTTCACAAAGTCTTACGGTTGCCATTCATAATCTTCCATACCCATTTTAACAACAAAGATTGATTTGTAACATGTAATTTCACTAAACCCAAACCCCTTAATCATAAGGCAAACAGATATCCTCTAACGTTACTTTAAAAAAAGCTCTCTCATCTATCTTACCATTCCATAAAAATTGTCCAGTCAAATTTTCTAATAGTTGTTGACTATTTTTAGGCATTACATACACAGACATGAAATAAATAGGAATACTACAAACTACTGATTTAATAAACACCAATCTTTCAGCCATTGATAGCAACTTTCCCTTCCAATTCGCTAATTTACTTTGGATCTTCATATCTATTAGTTTCCAACACTTGCATTACAATGATCTTGTAGACAATGGTAGTCCTAAATACTTAATTGATAGTTTCTCCACCTTGCATGCCACAACTCGAGTCACTTTAGTCATAAAATCATTAGGCAAATTTATCCTCACAAATGAACTTTTATTTTTTAAATTTGAGATTGCCTTAAAGTATTATAGAACAGATGGGATACTTTGGTCATAGTTAGATTCGTTGGGTAAAAGAGAAAAGTATCATCTACGAATTGCAATAAAGAAATATCCATATCATATCTCACCCCTAATAAGATATATTTTGCAATTGTTATGTCTAGTACTCTTTTCAAACACTTCATAGTAATTACAAATAAGAATGGTGATAAAGGATCTCCCTGTCTTTCTCCCCTCTCTATTTTGAATTTCTTTGTTGGACTCTCACGTACCAAAATGGATGTCTTAGTCATCTCTAACATATGTTACACCCAAGTTTTTCGTCTCTGGCTAAAACCCATCTCTTCCATCACCGTCATATGAAATTTCCATAAGATACAATCATATGTCCTTATAAAATTCAATTTTAAAATGAATCCACCACTACTATCCTTGTTAATAAAGTGAACAATCTCTAAAGTAAGCATATAGCATTTATTGATGTTTCTATTTTAGACAAAATCATATTATGACTTTGAAATTAATTTTGGCATTAAGTGTCTTAATCTCATGGTTTAGACTTTGGAAAAAAGATTCATTAACCCATTGAACAAGTTAATTGAACAAAAATCTTTCATTTGGCAAGACCCTGCTATTTTTTATATTAGGACAATAAATGCTAAATTCAATCCCTTTGGAAAATTGCTTGCAGAATAAAATTTCTAAAAAAGAACCCCTAACTCCAATTACATCATACTCCAAAAATGTTAATAGAAATAAAAATTAAATCCATCAAGATCTGGTGCTTTATTATCACCAAAGGTAAGAAAAACTGCTTGTATTTCCTAAACACTGAACTTTTTTCAAGATCAGCTACATCATTTTGACTCAATTTATTAAAGTTAAGCCCTTGAAGTATAAAAGTTATATTATTTTTGTTTCTCAAATAAAGCTGCATAAAAATCCTAAATTTGCTCCATAATATCAAAAGGATGAGAGTAAAGAGTATTATTAACTTGCACAGAAGATATATAATTATGTCTAGCATGAATTGAAGCCGTTAAGTAGAAAAAATCTACATTCTTGTTACTCAAGAGGCTCCACTTTATACATGACTTTTGGTGTCACAAAATCTCCAATTTTCTTGAAAAATCCAAAACTATTGTTTAACCATATCCATTTGATCACAATCCTACTCCATTAATTCTCTTGAATTAACAATAGTGTCTAAAGTATTAAGTTTTGTTATAGTTGTTCAACTTTTTGGCCTAAATCACCAAAGACCGACTTATTCCATACCTCAGTTGGTTATATGCAGTAGCCTTAAGGCTTTGTTCATTTGAACTACTCCAATTATGTTTTCAAATTGCATCGATCTCCCTATAGCTTAAAATAGGCACCGCATCAATGGTATAAATGTTTGGCAGATGCTTTGCTCTCAAATGAATTCTTAGGTTCAAAAACTGATCCCTTACTATTTTATTATAATCTTAGTGATACTAAAGCCTTCCATCTCATTTTAACTGATAATTTAATCATTACAAGTAATTAGCCATCTTTTGTTTAACATGTTATCCCTTACTTACAATGGCTCTTAAATATCTTGGATGATTGCATTATTTTCTTGGGGTAGAAGCTACTTGGGCTCCTAATGATTTATTTCTCTCTCAATCTAAGTATATAATTGACTTATTAGGCAAAGCCTATATGGCGTATGCAAATACTATTTCAACTTTAGCTTTGCATAACAACAAAATTATCTTTTTATGACGGTTCAGATATACAAGATGCCACTTTATACCTTAGCATTGTGGGAGGCCTATAGTATCTTGTGTTAACTCGCTTAGAAATTCCCTTTGTTGTTAATAAAGTTTCACAATTTATGCATTCTCCTAAAGATACTCATTGGGTAGAAGTTAAAAGAATTTTGTGATTACCAAACACCATGGAATTCTCCTTCAGCTATCTACTAATTTTGATATTCATGCTGGTAGTAATCTCATCTCATGGAGTTTAAGAAAACAAAAGACAGTTTCTCAATATTCTATTGAGTCTGAATATCGAGCACTTACCACAATTTTAATCAAGGTATATTAACTAGTTTCTTTATTAAATGAACTTGGCTACTCATCCTTGACATGTCTAATTTTTTGGTGTAATAATTTAAGTGCAACTTATTTAACTACTACACCAATTTTTCACATACGATCATTCTACTTTGAGATTAATTTTCATTATATACATGAAAAAGTAGTTAAAAATCAAGATCCATTAATTATCCTCTAATGATCAGATGGCAGATATTCTTACAAAAGCTCTCCACAAAAACCAGTTTTAGCTTTTGCGATTTAAGTTATGTGTCCGGTCATCTCCAACACAACTTACGGGAGGGTGATAAGGATAAATCTTTTATACTTAGCTTATCAATTTGTTATAGCTTATCAAGTTATTATACTTCTATATCCTATACAAACTCTTAGACCACTCTATACATTAGTGTTGAGAAATAAATGACAAAAGAGAAATAAAGAACACACAAATTTAACGAGGCTTGGAAACCTCATATTTCCTATGTCCATGGTTGTAGAGCGGCTTTAATTTGTATTATTCAACTGAAAAAATAGGGTATTTTGAACTAAGGGAGGTTCTAATCTTAATTTTGATGATAAAAAAACATAATAATTATTAATGATTTAAGTTTATATCGTGACATTCAAAGATAAGTTTATTTCAAGATGATTTCATTTGGAAAGTTTGAAGCTTGAAGGAACAAGATGAAGTTAAAGGAAAAATAAGAGATATGAAAGCCACAAGACCTTAGTTAGGCTGTTTTTAATATGATTGTAAGTTTTACTTATTGTCTAATTGATCTATGGGCTCAATTTTTATCATGCATTGCATATAATTTTTAAAAGTTGCATAAAGTTTTATAATATAGTCATTGAATCATTTTAATTATTATTATGGTCTCAAATTATATTTTAAATCTTGTTTAAAGTCTTATTCAATGTTTGAATAGTTACGAATTGCTTTAGTCATTTGTTTTCAATTTTAAAATTAAAATTTTTTGGGTTTAAATACTTTTGATGACATACCTCAAATATATCTAGATTTGAATTATCATTATTCAATCTGATTTTTCAGTACTCAAATCATTTTTTATTACTTTAAAATTATCATACACATTTTGCTTTAAGAGTACACTAGAATTTTTTCTCATTTTTTTAAGTACTCAAAATTTTGATTGAAATTTTAAAAAGACAAATTATTCAAAGCTGTCTCTAGCAGCTCTTTATTTCCTTTTTAGGATTAAACGTCTCTTTTGGTTTCCAAACGGTTGGGACTGAATTTTAAATGTCTCAAAACTCTTCCTAATCCTACATACAATACATCTAAATGCTTTTAGTATTTTTTTGAAGCTTTATAAATAAGATCGAAAGACAAAAATCGTTCAAACCTCAAGGTTACGTCCTTCTTTATTATTTGCCTCTTTTCTTCACTGTTTTGGTTTAATTTCATCCCTCTCCATCTTATCTATTTTTCTTTACATGAATTCATTGATTTTAGTTAGATTCAGTGTTTCAAAGTTTGTTTGATCATAGTTTCATATTTTAGGATATTTACTTTGATAGATTAGATATTGAATTCACTCATAGCACAAAAATATTTCTGATTGTTCTGTTTCTATTTGTTCTATTATGAATTTAATATTAATTTTTGCTATCTTAATCTACTTCTAAAATTGTGAGTTATTAATTTTGGTATATTTAAGTTTACTAGAGTCTGTTTAATTTTTTTCAATTTTTGAAAGACTATTTCATAGCTTTTAATCTGTTCTTCTCAGATACACCGAAACTATCTAGATTTTTCTTTTCTTACTTTCAATGTAGCTCCCAAATTATTTTTCTCTATTTTTTAAGTCTTCAGAAGGATTATTGACAATTTAACTGAATTTTTATAGGCATATTTAGTTACTTGGAAGCATTTATTGTTATATTTATCAAAATTGTTTAAGTTTAGTTTATGTGATATTTTAGATTGTAATTCATCGATCGTACACATTTTTAGTGCTTTAAATCTGTCATATTGATTTTGTTTAAACTTGTATTAGTGTTATTGATCATTCATATCATTAGTGAAAGCATTAAAGCTCTTAGTTTAATTGTATTTTAAGTTAATCATATTCATAAGTGTTCTTAGTTATATGTGAACGGGTTATTTGAATTGTTATGTTGGTTAAGTATGCCAATGCTCCTCTTTTCCACATAAAGATTGATTATAAGATTTCTCTTTACCTTAAACAAGAAGATTATGTCTTGTATAGGCTTTTCTTTGCATTAAAAAATTTGAGTTGAAAAGGTTTTTCTTTGTCTGAAAAAATATTTGTCTTGTAAGGGTTACTCTTCATCCTAGAAGAAGATTGTAGTTATTTTTAAGTTATTAGTAAAGAACGATATCTAATAAGTAGTTGAAGAGAAGACGTAACTTATCTTTGGGATAAGTGAACTTCTGTCTTTCTTTTCCCTCTTTTCTTTACTTATTACTTGTTGTATGTTTTGATTATTAATTTATTTGTTATCAATTTGACATTCACTTTTATATCTCATTATATTGAATTGGTTTTGGTGTTAAGTTTACATTTGTTAAGAAAGTTTTTATTACTCAATTAACCTCTTTCTTAAGTGCTTTTAGGGCTTACAAGGTACATTAGTTTTTATGAAAACTATTAAAATTTTGGTACAATTTAATCACACATAATCTTTTTTGTGATCATAAATGGAAGTTTATAGTGACCTAAACGATGTCGTTCAACTCCTTCTTCAACCGCCGTTTTGTATTCGGGGCGTTTTCTTTAACGACAGTCTAGGAACACAATGGTACCATTGATACCCACCATTGCATTCCTAAAAATCGAGCATGTACCGTACGGTAAGGGCGTTACCGTAGCCTATTTTGTTGTACCCTGACAATAAACCGAGAGAACACCCTAAGATATTTGGTGTTGGAGCAAAGCGACACTTACTATATATATACATGGGCCTAGACTTCTACAATCAATAATAATAACCTGAAAATCTTTTCTACCTTTATATATATATATATATATATGTATATACGAGCCTAGACTTCTACAATCAATAACAATAACCTGAAAATCTTTTCTACGTTTTACATTATCAAATGGGACTTCTTCGCCTGGTAATCGGATTCATAGGTAGGTTTCCTCTGCATTTACTCTATTTCCGATCTATATACATCATCTT
>JAOXYD010129154.1:0-11015 GCA_028565735.1 Pinacopodium congolense | reverse complement strand
GAAACCAATGTTAAGAGACTAAGAGCAAATTGATCATTGGAAGCTATAAACTTAACAGATCACTCTGCAGAAAATAAATATAGATTTGTCATCTCTTTTTGTTTCTTGCAAATTCATGTATAACTTTTTAGTGCTAACTAGTTGGTACTTGGATGGTTAATTCTACATAGATTTTGATTATTCATTAAAGCAATAACAATGTTGTCTTTTTTTTTTCTTTTTCGAATCCAGTTGTCTATATCCCCAGATAAAAACAATCCTATCTTAAAAGCAAACATGGGACCAAGAACATATATAGAAACAGTGTAGAAATTATCATAAATCTCAAATGAATTATATGTACAATGAAGATTTTGAACTTAAATCATTAAAATTTCAAAGAAAATCAAAACATGAGGAAATAGGGGGAAAATAATTTCTTTTTGGGTACCCCAGTTTAGACCCAATGTTGATTTGTAGAGACATTATAATGGAAACAAAAAATTAAATTGAGAGGCAAGAAAGAAGAGAACAGGAGAAGAGGCCAGATTTGTAGTGAAGAGCAAAATTTTCAATTATTTCAACATGTATTTCACAATCAATTTTACAGTTAGGGTTAACAACTTACCCGAGAACAATGTCGATGGCAGAGAGAAATAATAGTGGTGCATTGATAGAGTGGAGAAGAAGAACAAAAACCCAACTATTTGAGGATAGCCACCGGTGGACGAGGGATGAAGATCTTGTAGAGAGTGTCAAACCGATGGCAATGAGGCGATGGAGAAGAAGAGTGGTGAAATGGTGATAAATGAGGGTGGAACAAACAACGCAATTTCACCTGTAGGGAGTGGTTGATGAACTTCTTGTAGGACCCATGGTTTGTGGTTCTGCAAATATTTTTTTTAAAAAATAACTTAACAGAAAACTTAACCGAGTTAATGATTTATGGTCAGTTATAATTGTTTTATAAACCTTATGGTCCTTTTAAACGTTTTTAAAATGTTAAGGTTTCTTTTAAACATTTTAAAACATCAAGGTTTGACCCAAACTAAATTAAAAATGTTAAGGTTTATTTGAGCCTTTTGGCCTTTGAATTAAATATAAAAGGTTTCAAACAAAATCCAAAAAGTGGCATAGTTATAATCTTGAAGACTTACTCTCTACAAATGAAGGGAATGACGATTCTCTACAAAAGAGTCCTTGAATTGTTAAAATTAAAACATAATCCAAATAAGTAATCATGTTTAGATCATGCATATATTTAAATCTAATCCTAATATCTACGTGATATTTCCTATATATAATATCAAAGCCACTACCATATTTATGAGTTTTAAAGTGGAGGTGATTCTTTCTACATACGGAAAATGGAAGAAAAATCTATTTTTCATGTTTGTATGGTGGTTTTTACTATGTTCATTGGTTTTGCTTGAAAATTTGCAAGAAATAGCACAAAAGAAGTAAGAAATGGTGTTTTAAATCATTTTTTTGGTAAAATACTTGTCAAAATCTAGCATTGGAATCACTGAAAATTGCATGTGGAGGAAGAACACATCAAGAACTTATATCATCGAAAATATGTTTGAGCAACAACAAGGACATGGGAGAACATGTGGTAGGCCTTAGACAAAGGAGACTGTCAAGAACATAAGATACACGCATTGTAAGGAAAGGGCATGTCCAAAGAGTAAGGCGTGTGGGGCCTGTTAGTGCACATGGAAATGTGTTTGGCACATGCAATGATTAGGCATGTGCGTGGCTCTTGAAATGTGTTAAACACGTGCCACATAGATCCCACACACATCCTTGCCCTATAGTTGACATCATGATAACATCATAGATGAAATTGTTTTGACATCATATGTTAATGCTAAGGTGGCACTGACGCATCTACTAACATGGCACTGACGTGCCTATTAATGTGTCTGTTAAAGTAGCACATCATAAGATAAAAGTCTCAATTTTTAGAATTTATAATATGGTTGTTCAAGTTTTTTTATATCATTTTTTGGTTTATATATTGTATAAAGTTAATTTTCAAAATTTTTCTAGATTGTTACATTGGTAATAATGAAGGATTAACTTTATAAAAGCTTAAATAAAGATATACAAGCTATTATTAAGTGATTTTTCATGTAATTAACTTGAATTAATAGAGATAAATATGATTTTATTAACTCATGTAATTTTTATATTTTATATTTCATGATTAATTACTTTTTAAGATATTTGTATTATTATAATTTTCAATAGAAGGATATTAATAATGCATTTAGTATTGTTTTGTGATAATCTATAGTTGCATATGGTGATTTGCAGTATATAACGATAAATTGTCAAATATGCCCATATAGATTAAACGTAAGGATAACATACAAATGCATCCCTTATGTTTAACAAAATGATCTGAATGTTAAGGTCATTGCAGTCACCACAATAGCCTTTTAAATTAGTATAAGAACTATGTTTACTTGAATGATAAGGGATGCCTCTTTTTTTTTATTTAGTCATTTTACTCATAAATGTTTACCTTATATAAAACTTAAGATATGTATAAAGGCATTAAGTCGAGAAAAACCATCATTTGAGTGATCTAAATACCTATAAGTGGTGGAATTATAAGGATTGGTGGTGTATACTCTAACCTTTTTTATATGGAAATCTCATTTATATGTTATGTATTCTACCCACAAGTGTTTTATAATATATTAGATAAGATACTTAGTATAAATATCATTTTATAGGGTTTCATATGAATGTCATATTACATGTGCAATAATGAAATAATACATTATCTATTTCACAATCATTTTTTTACTGAATAATAGCAATGTCATCATTGAAACCTTAACTAGTTTTAGCATCAAAAAATGAAAAAAAGGATGTAGATTTTACTTTAGAAATGGCGACTATCAACATGGTCATGACTAAAGGAAAACCATCTCTTCTCAAATCATTTGGTATAGTGGCTAAGAAAATAGTTTATGTAACTTGGGAAATGTCAAACAAGATGTACTTATTGACCATGAAGAGGTTTATTCCCAATCATCTGCTTAGTAGACTTTATAAAGCAAACATTGGTAAGGAATTCCTCAACAATCTCAAAGGTATGAAGTCTCTTTTAATGTTAAGATTACTACTATTTTAAAAGAGTTCCATTTCTTAAGATATACAGGGGCTAGAGGGAGTGAGCGAATGCATCATCAAGTGGTACACATACAGAGTAAGTTGAAGGCCTTAGATATTGCCACTCTTGATAACTTCTTCGTGCACCGAGCTCTCAATACTCTTCCTACAGAGTTTGGTATGTTAGTGACGGCCTACATCTCTCAAGATGAGACTTAGGACTTAAATTTCCTGATTTCATGATGTGTTACTGAGGAAGAGAAACTAAAAAGTAATTGTCATACAACCTTGGTTACCATTAAACCAAAAGTTAAAACCAAAGTCATGAAAACCAAAGGTAAGTCTCCTTGAAACACTCAAGTTAAAGATTTTAGTCAAACCAAAAATGGGAGGACATTTGGAAATGTCATAAAGAGTATGAAATGCTTCTTATATAAGAAGAAGGGCCATAAGAATTAGGTCTATATAAAGTATAAGGCTTAGAAAGAAAAACAAGAATAATTAGTTAACTATTTGTCTTGTGTTATTTAGAAATCCAATATTGATATAGTCATATCTAGTTCTTAGTGACTAGATGGTAGAACTTTTACTCATGTTACTTCTACAATACAATGGTTCGTATCAAAGAGGAAGTCAAATATAAAGGGTTAAAATTGATGGTCTATAATAATGAAGAAGTAGATATATAATTTGTAGAAGTTGTATGTTTAAATCTAAACTCTATTTTTAAACTTGTACTGTATAACTCATTTAATATATTGTCTCTTGGAAGAAATTTGATTTCTATATCTATTTAGAAAAAGAAGGTTATAGTTTTATATTAAAAAACTCTAATATAAAGTTATCATTCGATCCAAAACATATTGGTACATCCTTCTTATCATATAGCTTATATAAAATCTATCTGACTCCTCATCATTTCTAAACTTCTTCTTATAATGCTGAACAAGTTATTCGTAAAAAACCATTTAAAAGGGATAAATCATACATGTTGTGGTATAAAAGATCGGGTCACATCTCTAAAAAAAGAATTGAGAGATTGATAAAGGATATCATTCTTCCATATTTTAATTTTATGGATTTAGAGATATATATATTGATTATTGTAGATGTAAAATTACCAAAATAAAGAAAAAAAATCCAAACGCAATTTTAACTTGTTAGAAATTATTTATACTAACATATGTAGCCTTTATATACCCACTATTTATGGATATAGATAATTTGTGACTTTCATTAATGATTTTCCCAACATGAATATATGTTCTTGATTACCAAAAAGTCTGAAGCATTTGAAATGTTCAAGATCTTTAAGATTGAAATCAAGAACCTGTTGAAAAAAATAATCAAGATTATTAAGTGTGACCGTAGAGAAAAGTATTATGGCAAAAGATGAAATTTTTGAACAAGAAAGTGGCTCACCTGCCAGATACTTAGAAAATTGTGAAATGATAGCTCAGTTTATTATGTTAGGTAGTCTTGAACAAAATGATGTGGCTGAAAAGAAAAATTGCACCTTAAAGAAAATGATAAGAAGTATGCAGAGTAGAAATGACTTTCCAGAATACTTTTGTGAAAAGGCTATAAAGACGACTTCATATATATTGAAAATAAAATAAATTCCAAAAAAACTATTTGAGTTATAGAAAGGATGGAAACCATCTCTCTATCATCTCTGTTTTTGGTATTTCTCCACTGAGGTATGATTATATAATCCTTATGAAAATAAATTACATTCTCGATCCACTCATTACTATTTCATATGATACCTAAACCACTCTAAGGTTTATTGATTTTACTACAGAGAGGGAGGATCTAGAATTATGAAATCACAAATATTTAAGTTTTTGGAATTTGATGTATTAGATAAGGTTTATACTCTCATATTTTAGATGGAAGCAGTGTTCAAACTACTATAGTTTCTTATCCTACACCCATTTAGTCAGGATTAATAGATTTTGTACATAGATCCATTCTAATATAGAACCTGAAACCAATACAAACATATGATAAGGTTCTTGAGTCACAAGATCAAGTTGAACATGCTCCATTAAGAAGATCGACTAGAGTGAGGAGACCTGCAATTCCATCTAATTAGACTATTTATTTGAGGAAGAGTGACTATAACATAGGTTGTATAATTGATTCAATTACTTTTTTAAAGCTATTTTTGGTTCTCATGCATATTTTTGGTGGGATACAATAAAGCATAAGATGCAATCTATGAAATATAATTAGGTATAAGAATTTGTTAATTTACCACTTGGTTATAAATTTATAACTATAAATGGGTCTATAAGACCAAAAGGAACTCTTAAGGTAAATTTGAGTGGTTGAAGGCTAGATTAAGTGCTAAAGGTTTCACTAAAAAATATGGAATTGACTTTAATGCCACTTTCTCTCTTGTGTCCTCAAATGATAGATTTAGAGATTATGACATTAGTAACCTATTATGATTTAAAACTACATCAAATGGATATCAAAATCACTTTCCTAAATGGAGACCTTTATGAGGAGTTATATATGGTATAGGCTAAAGGATTTCAATAGGATGGTATGGGTCATTTAGAGTGTAAATAGAGGAAATCATTATATGGACTAAAATAAACTTCTCGCCAGTGGTATTTGAAATATGATGAAGTGATATCAATATTCAATTTTGTCGAAAATAAAGTTGAAAAATATTTGTACTATAAAATTAAGTAGAGTAAGGTGATATTTCTACATTTATATATATAATGTTTTACTTGCAGCAAATGATTTAGGAATGATACATAAAATAAAATAACTATTGTCCAAATATTTTGATTTGAAGGATCTTGGTGAAGCATCTTTTGTTCTAAATATTCAGATTAACCAAGACATATCTTAAAACTTGTTAGGTCTCTTATAAAAGGCATACATAGAGTGTGTTGCAAATGTTTAATATGAAAAATTATAAACCTTGTACAGCACCAATCTTTCTTAGAAAGAAATTATGTTTAGAACAATATTTAAATAATGAAGATGAAAAAGAAACCATAAAGAATGTTTCATATTCTAGTGTACTAGTTAGCATAATGTATGCTTAGATATGTATTAGATTAAACATTGCATTTGTTATTGGTTTGTTGGGTAGATATTAGTGTGACTGAGGTATAGACCATTAGAATACAGTTAAATGAGTTTTAAGATACCTTCATGATACTAAGGATTGTATGTTGACATACAAAAAAGTTGCAATGTATCTAGATAATAGAAATTTCACATTATGTTATATTTTTATGTTAGTAAATGGTGTAGTATCTTGGAAAAGTGTCAAATAGACACTTATGACCTCTTTGACTATATATGCTGAGTTTGTAACATGCTATTGAGCTGCTTCATAACCAATATAGTTAAGAGATTTGATTTTGAATAGCATGTCATTAATTCAGTAGTTAAATCCATTTAGTTATACTATGATAACCTCTATACTATGTTGTTTGGTAACAATAATAAAAATATCACAAGGTCTAAGTATTTGCCGATCGAAATTTTAACTTGTTTAGAAAGATGACATTGTAGTGGAACACATTTTGACTAAATACATGTTGGAAGATCTTCTAACTAAGGAACCTTGCCCTTCCAATTTTCAAAGATATCTACAATAGTATACATGTATGGAAATCTTTTAGCACAGATGGTTAGGAATCATTTTGTATTTACTTTAGATATATTATACATTTGTCATATATTATTACTATATTATTTATATATATAATTATCGTCACTTGATTATTCAGTCATATATATTATCATGTATTGTCATAAAATAGGAGAAGGACTTAAGATTTGTGTCAATCTAAAGCATATTACAGATTAGCATAATTGAGGTATGACCTTGATAGTATTTCTCTATTTATATACGGTTATCTTGAAATCCATGTAGTTCATTGAGACATAATGGGATATCACGTTTTGATCTCACAAGGAGGGACATAAGGCCTAGTCCCATCTAGAAACGATATAAGGTTTTCATCCTATAAAAGTTTTTCTCTATTGTGGTTTAGCATAAAGTTAGAGAAAATATATCTCTGATGAAGTTTAGCATAAAGTTAAAGATATTGAGATCAACAAACCTAATATGGTACGTTTAAAGTCATCAAGGTGCCATTTAGTTTTCCACACTACATTTTCTCATTTATGATAATAATGTTATTAGATATGTATGATTATAATATATTTGTATCACATATAATACATGCTTATTGTATTTTTCATTATTAAAAGCCTTATGGAATATAATGATAGAATTCAATTATATTTGGATCAAAAGTCAATCGCTACATTTTGTCTTTCCTTTGAGGTAAGTAATGTTTGTACAAGGGAGAGAATGTCAACATTCTCCTAAACATTAAGTTAGACAATCATTAATTTTATTAATTGAAATTAAATTTTAATCTAGAATAAAGATGAATACGGAGTCTGATCAAGAAAATAGTTCACTATTAGTATTGGCCGAGTAATTATTTATTGGATTTATGATGGGAGAGTCAAATAAATATTACCTATAAGTAAATCATTGGATCTCCTACTTTTACTATAAATAAGTCTTAGATATTCAGTTTAGTTAAACTATCATAAGATTCAAGTATATAGAAAATAGTAGAAAGCTTTTCACTCTCTCCTTTTCTCTTTGCACTTCAACTCTCCACTCTTCTCCCTTGCTCTTACACTCTCTTACTTTACAAAATCTTTTTCTCACAAAATAAAGAAAGCTATAGACTTGTAAGGAAAAAGAAATGGCAAAGGAAAGTTGTGGAGCAAAATTGGAACTCCAAAACATAGTAGATAACATACGCAAAAAAGACAAGAGGAACTTCATCATGTTTGGAAAACTCTATAGAAGGTAAAATAGGTATATAATTCCACATTTCCTTCGTTAATATAATTTTATGCTAGATCCTAAGTTGCTCATAAGATTTAGAACTTAATCTTACAAGAGAACTCATTGATAATTAAATTATTGAAAGTGCTAAAGCGTTAAACTTTGGAAGGTTGACTAGTAACACTATGAAAAAAAAAGAGCTTTAGACAAATAAAAAAATTACAATTATTGTTGTATTTTCATTAAAACAGTGAAATTTATGTTGTTAAATAAAGTGGTAATGTTATAGAAGAAAGGTAACAAAATTTCTTAATTAGGTAACAAAATGAATAATGATTCTTCAAGTTTTATCTAAGGTAACAAAACATTTTCAATCTATAGAAACAATGTTAAATAAATATACCCACATTTTGACTTTTTACAACGTAACGAGTTGATTTTTTTCAAGCTTCCTGTATAACACCATGAACATTATGATGCATGACTTGACTATACAAGAATAATGTACCTAAGCCATTTGCATAAGCACAAAGTGAGGTGTGAACAAGAAATACTGTCCTTCAATTTCTGAGCTAAGATGTCTCACCATAATAATAATCATGCCTAACTTATCATGTTTGTAAATTTCATGTTTGATTTTAAGATAAAAATATAAGAGAAAATTCAAACAAAAAGATAGCAAGCATGCTCCAAATAGCTTGAAGATGCACATTAAATAATTAGAGATTATTTAATGTTAAGAAATAGGATAAATTAGCAAGCATTTGGCATCCAAATCTAAGAATCTAAAAACTAAAGAAATATTACATGAAATCTAAATCTACACATGATATATAACTTTAATATAAGATTGTAGATAGAAGATTAAAATGTCTATTACTGGCCTAAACAGGAAACTACAAATCCAAGCTGTGGGATCATGCAAGTGTTAGCAAGCCTTGGTCAATGTTTGGCATATGATTTGGCACAAGGAAGGCAGGTTGACAAAGGAACAAGGTGAAGTCTTGCGAGTAAATGAGCAAAGCCTAAGAAATTTGCAAAGTATACTATCAATACGGGAAGTATCAATGAAGATCTTGAGAGTAAGCGAGATTCAATATGTGTGGGTACGTGTTGGTGCGTATTGGTAGAAATCTTTGATGAGACATAAGATTCATATGCAAGACCACGTGTAGTTGACAAACTAAGTCATGCAAGGCCTAAGGATATACAAGAATATATAAATGCATACGAGACCCTACGATAGCACCCGAGGATGCGTGAAGGCATGCAAGTGTAAGAGTGTGCATAAACACTTGACTTCGATGAAGTAGGTCGAAGATATGTAAAATCTGCCAAGTTTTATACTGACTCAGATTGTGACTTGTACTTACTCATGCAACGACGAGACTGTATCTTGAGTGAGTTTGATTATGGAAGATGGACTTATCCATAGACGTGCATTAATGGACCTATATGAGGATAAGCCTTAGTGACTTAGAAAATACATCAGCAGTGATATGGAAACTAGGGATGATGTGGCACTTGATGACATTGCGAGATCAACTTAAAGATCACATGGGATAAACATCAAATCTAAAAGTTAGAGACTATGTGGGAATGAACTTCTAAAAATCATGGCAATCTTTGCAGATATGAAAGAGTTTTCCTAAATTATATGTAATCTTTATCATATTAGATTCTAATGTACTGTAGTCAATTAGAAGAGTCCCAAGATGAAGAGGATGTCTTCCTATTGACCCGAGTGATGTAGTCTTAGTTGTTAAGATAGACTAAAATCTCATAGTCCTAGTTATCTTGCACTTGCTTTCCAAGCAAGGGAGCCTATAAATAGCTTATTAGAGCTAACGTTCTTCATTCAATTCATTCATTCATTCAGTCATTTTCAAGAGGATACACGAATTAAAGAGTTGAGAGCATTTGGGGGAGTTGTCTTACAAGGGTTTCGAGTAGGGAATTCTTTGTAAAGTGCTTTCAGAAGGAGATACTTAATCCTTTAGTTGATATTTTATGAGAGTTAATGAAAGGTTGGTTTCAGCCATATTATATCTCTTATTATTTTCTTTATCTTATTATACACTTATATGATTTTCGGTATATGAGTGAAATACTTAAACATGAGTGTATGCGTGAGGTATTTGAAGGCTCATGGAATTATTCAGCGATATTCACGTGAGAAGACTGAGTCTTATTTAAGTGAACATAAATGAGATTGTCGTGCAAAGGAAGGCCCAGCTTGCGGTAAAGTTCAACGACCAAGTGGACCTTTGTAGCAAATAGGAGTTAGTAATTCAATTAGTGATTCAATAACAAAATCATCTTGGAGTAAAGGCCAAAGAAAAAGAGAAGAGAACTTATAAGAGTTTTAGTTGAAGTTGTCCTACCTAGAAATTTTCACAAATAGTTTATAAGCAAGAATTAGAAAATGAAAAAGTCAAGAACTTATTCTCTTCGTTTAGCTTCTTTTTCACTACCACATTGCCAAGTCCTATAATCAATTGAGTTACCTCCATCATTCACTGGTCCATAACTCAAATTTTCATTCCCCAGACTATCACTCACATTCCTCTCTTCATAAATCTCCTATACTAATGAACCATGCAAACAATATGAAAACAACATTGCAAAACATACCTAATTACTTATAACCTCAAAGGCACCACATGCCTCTCCTTTAAGTTAAACCCTAACACCATTACAGCAACCACCATGAATGAAAAATTTCAAAACAAATCGAGAGCTATTGCATGAAGATATATAAATGAACAAATAGGATATTGTACATAAGTTACAGATAGAATGAATGAGGAGGCGAACTTACAGAAGAGAGGAAGTGTGATTCAAGATGAAGACAAAGCGAGATAAGAGGAATAGGATACGGTTCACTTTTGATAATATTTGTATACAATAAATAATGTATAAAAATCGTGAACTTTTAACAATAAAGTAAGAGCACGTTTGGTATCACTTCTCGTTTCTATTTTTTGTTTTTATTTTCCCGGCACCATCCCCGGCGTGGAGGATGACGGCCGGCGTGGCTGCGGCACCGGCACCGGCACGG
>JAOXYD010129144.1:0-11015 GCA_028565735.1 Pinacopodium congolense | reverse complement strand
AGAAAAAGCAAAGTCTTAACCATAGTTTTGTTTTGATTTTGTGAATGACTTTAATCAGACTTTAAATGTGTTTTAAAACCCAATTAAATCATCAGTCATCTAATCCTTAGCTACTTTACACATTTGGTAATTTTCAGAATTTTTCAGAAGCAATTAAAAATCATTTTTGAAGTGTTTAAACCAAGGTAGTCTAGTTTAAGCAATTGTCAACTTTTTAATCAAATTATCTAGATTTTTCCTAAATAATTGTAATATGATCTACCTAGTAATTAAGCAACATATTCCCCATGGGATCGATATTCGAAGTCTGAAATTTACTCCATTATATTACTTTTACGATATGTGTATTTTCCTTTATTTCGTTGGTTTTCAAAGTAAAATCGTTTCAAAATCATCTAAAGTTTTAAAGTCGCCTAACTAACGCAACATCGTGAATCAAATAGTTCAATAGGGGTCATATGCAATGTCATTAAAAACACTATTAAGTGTTGTTAATCGTTCAGAAATTGTTGTTTCACTCTAAATCTAAGGGAAAACAAGTCTATTCACTTTAAAATCAATTTAAACCTAAATTAGGGAGTATAGAATACCAAGAGACAGACCTAGAAAGGGGATTTTTGTCTCTTTATTTCCTTTTATAGTATACATTTAGTTCTTCATCATTTTCTTCTTACGTTAGCTAGTTTAACTTCCTTTTATCTTGTATTTTCTATTAATATTAAATCTCACGATTTAGATAGATTAGATAATTTACTTTCATTAGATTTTTATTGATACTTTATTTTTATTTCATTGCTCTCCATGTTTTTACATTTGGGTTATTATTTTCATGCTTATGCTTGTTAAACCTTGAATATTGTTAAATAGATTGTTGAATATTTCTTTCTGCTATCTTTATTTTTGTTATTTCATTATGTTACCTTTGATTATATTTTATTTTTTTAATTTCATCATGCTATGCTAAATTTCTATGGGTTAAAAGATATTAAAGAATTTATGGATTCTAATTATAAGACTTGAATTGGATTTTAATGGGTATTATGTTTCTATACTTAGATTGAATCAAAAATTTAATTAAATGTCAAGAATTAGAGATTATGTATAAGCTTGATCACCCTAGTTATAATTTCTAGTTCAAACACTAGGTTTGAGATTGTGATTTGTAATTATTATTAGTGAATTCCAAAAGTAGCAATAGATTAATTGATTTTTTAAATTAAATTTTATCAATTAGTCTAGGGTTTTGATTCTTCAAGTCACATGATCTGTGTGTTTAAGGTTATAGATTATGTTAGCTATTCCTTATTACTTAATTCCATTGTGCAATTAAATCTAGAGATTGTCTCCGAGGTTATTATGTGTTAGGGTTAATTTTATAATTGTATTGGATTTACCTGTAGTTGGAGCAATGAAACACGAAGATCGTATTTGAGTATATAGGCTAATATCTTAACTAGAACACAATTTATCTATTTTCTATGATCAATTGTCTTTAATTGAATCTTGATAATGTCTTCTACCCACCTTTTTAGTATTATTATTTGTTCCTTTATATTTTGTGCCTCTGTTTACTTGCTTTCATTCCCTTAGTTATATTTTTGTTGATTTAGCTTAATCAAACAAGTGGTTTATTTTTATTTTTATTTATGCAAAAATAGAATTAGCATTGGCATTAACTAGTTCTCTATAGGATCAATCCTAACTTATTATACTACATAGTTAAGAAGTTACATATTTATTATTTGGTGACCTACAACAACTGTACCAAAATTTTGACACAATTACAGAGGAACTAGTGTTGGTGATTTACTATCTCTTGTATTATTTTTTTTATTTTTTATTTATTGTACCTCCTAATTCATTCATACTTTAGGCATGATTTTTTAATGATTAGTTTGAGTTTTAAAGGGATGTCTATGAAATTATTGCGTATATTGAGTTAAATTCTTTGAATGAGATGTTGTTTAGTTGTTTTCTATATTTTTTTTATATATTTATAGGAATCTGAAGAGCAATGGAATGGCTCCTTCAAACTTAAAGGGATATGGAAGCAACTTGGATAAAAATAATATCGTGTTTAGAAGCTCCATATAAATTTTTAGGGTAAAAGGATGAAATACGAAAGAGATATCATTAAAAGACGGAAAGAAGTTCAGATGCTAGCAGAATCATGGCTAGCATCATGGTCGTGATCCACACCCTATGGCCATGGATTTTGGCTAGAGGAAATCATAGCCAGGGTTTTGACTATGATTCTAGAGTTGCCCTCTTACGTGATTAATGTGATATCTCACCCCAGCATATCTCGTCTGGACCTGGCAACCGTTAGTCGATTCGTCATGTACAGCGGCCCCGCGAGTGAGAGCACTAGGATATCACTATTGGGCATATAGCTTTCTTACGCCTTCCCCACCGCTCGAACTTCCAAGACACTTATGAAGGGCTTGGTCTTGGGTTCGAGCGATGGGGAGGGCGTAAGAAAACTATATGCCCAAGAGTGATATCCTAGTGCTCTCACTCGTGGGGCCGCTGTACAGGACAGACCGATTAACGGTCGCCAGGTTTAGGCGAGATATACCGGGGTGAGATGTCACATAAAAAGGCATCCGTCTTGTACAACGGCCCCACTGGTGAGAGTCCTAGGATGTCCATGCTGGGCATTCATGTTTCTTAGGCCTTCCCCACCGCTTGAACCTAAGACCAAGCCCTTCATAAGTGTCTTGGAAGCACGGTGAATACCATTAAGCTACTCACCATGCTTCCAATACACTTATGAAGGGCTTGGTCTTGGGTTAGAGCGATGAGAAAGGTGTAAGAAACATGTATGCCAAGCATGGATATCCTAGTGCTCTCACCAGCGGGGCCACTGTACAGGACGGACCGATTAAGGGTTACCAGGTCCGGACGAGATATGTCGGGGTGAGATGTCACATAATGGTACTCACCGTGCTTCCAAGACACTTATGAAGGACTTGGTCTTGGGTTCGAGCGGTGGGGAAGGTGTAAGAAAACTATATGCCCAATAGTGATATCCTAGTGCTCTCACCAGCAGGGCCGCTGTACAAGACAGACCGATTAAGGGTCGTCAGGTCCGGGCGAGATATGCTGGGGTGAGATGTCACAATTAACCTAATTTGACCTATTTGATGCATCCTCTTACCTCCAGACTATTCCAATCAGCTACCAAGAAAGAATAATCAAGTCTTAAATTGCCTATAAAGGGTTTTGAACAATCTTGAAAGAGATGAAGGTTCTATATGTTAGAAATCAAAGATTAAGAATAGGAATTCACATTAACAACCATCAATGAGTTAATGATTCAGATCAATTCATCATGAACTTTTCTTTATCCTTCTCCTTATTAATTTTTGTAAATCATACAATGTTTAAGAACTAATCTTTTCATAGGAATTGGGATTTTATGAACTCTAGGATGTAATACTCTTTGTTATTCTTGATTTAACTTTTGATTTTTTTATTTGATGTTAGAATTATTTACATATATTAATGACTTTAGATTTAAATATTATGCGAATATAAAATTTGATTCTAAAGCTATAATTTATATATGATTGATTAAAAAACTGTTATACACTTTAAATCATTCCATAAACAACACATCTTGCATGGAGTCATAGAGATAAGCTTATATAAGAAGTTTGAGTTATGCATGAGCTTAGCCAAAACAATAGGTTCTATAAAGTGAATTAATCCATTTAATTAATAGGATGGGATAGAGAAAAGTTTAACTTAATTTATTGAATTAAATAGGATGTCATAACTCAAGAGAGAGTGTGATCTACCTAAGGGAATATATAGTCTAATAAATCTAGAAAGTGAGTTAAATCAAGATGAACAATGAATACCAACATATCCTAAGGGATTAATTACCCAAATCCTACTTTCATTATTGAGTGTTACTTCTTGTGAGTTTGTTTAGGCAATTTAAGTTTAATTATTTTCTTTATTAAACCAATCAATCATCTTTTAACTTGGAAAGCTAGGTAATTTAGATAGAGATTCACTAGTAATAGTAATCCCTATGGATTTGAAACCTGGATTCACCATAATAGTAGTCCCTATAGATATGTTCACTTACTTATTTGTATATTGAGGTATTGTTAGTGTGTTTCTCAGATATTTTTTTTATTAAAACTTAGGTACACTACAAGTGCATCAACCTTTATAGGAAAGCTACACAATAAGTTAAAGAAGTTGTTATCCTAAGTCTGAAGTAGCAAGTTGTAAATCACACATCCTTATTAGAGGAAGTGGTGAAGGATAAGGGAAAAGTTAAGGCATGTGGTTTTTTTTTTTTCATTTTTGATCATCCTACTAACATGTACCCTGCTTTTTAGGATGATCAGCAGGAATATTCCATTGGAGAATTTCAAGGTCAACAAAAGAGGTATGATCCTTACGCGTCTACTTATAATCTAGGATGAAAATATCGTCTAGAAATTCAGTATAGGAGTAATTAATACTGAGGTGGTTCTAAGTTTAGACCATCATTCATACAGTAACCAAAAGGATTTAGTTTTCCTTAGGGTTTCTATCAAGCACAACAACTATTTCAATCTAGGCCTCTACCTCCATAACCACTACAATAAGCTGGTAGAATGTCCTCATAAGAGATAATGAAGAACTTGGCCACCAACACTCTTTAATTTAAGTAAGAAATGAGGAATTGTATGACAAATTTAGAGAATTAAGTGAGCCAGTTAGTAAATTATCTAGGAAAACTACAAGCCTAAGTTTCTAATAGAATTCATTGCCAACTAGAGAGAAATCTTAAGGAGAATATGTATGTTATATTTTTGTTGAGTGTAGAGCAATTAGAAAACAAGGAGAAGAAGAAGGAAGAGCAAGAAAAGAAGAAAAAGGAAAAGGAGGTAGTAGGATGAGATACCTCTAAAGTTAAGTAATATATCATTTGTTATTACTAACTACATTTTTGTTTCTTTTCCTATCAGGTTAAAAAAGAATGAGGAAGGGAACAAGAAGAAGAGAGAGAAAGAGGAAAAGAAAGAGAAAGATAAAAAGATCTTGGACATTTTTTGCAATGTAGAGGTGAACATACCTCTACTTGAAGATCTTAAAAATATTCTAAAGCAATGGTGTACAAGTAAGCTGAAGATGAAGGGTGAGGCAAAGGTTAGTGCGTGGGAGGGTGCACCATTCACTTTACAAAACAAGATACCACCCAAATGTAAGGATCCAGGTATACTCTCCAACCCATGCATGATGGGCTCAAGAGGTTCTATTAATATAATCCCGCTTTCCATTTTTAAAGCTCTTAAGTTAGATCCTTTTAAGAAACTCATGTTATTCTTCGTTTAACTGATAGTTCCAATGCTTACCCCAAGGGGTAATTTGAAGATCTCTTGGTATAAGTTAATGATCTTGTGTTTCCTATAGATTTCTATGTTTTGTAAATGTAAGAGGAGGAGTCTCCTAATTTGTCTCCTATTATATTATGGAGACCATTTTTAAAGACATCCCACTTGAAGATTTATGTCCATAGTAGAACGTTGACCATAGAGTATGATAGAGAAGTGATAAAATTCAACTTCTTTGATGTTATGTGACATCCTTCTGATCACGAGCAAGTTTCCAAGGTGGAAGTCATTGACTCATCAACTCATTCATGTCATTTTCATGTGAAGCTTGAACTTTTAATTGATGTTAAATGATGCACAAAAAAGGATTCAAGCTTATAACCTTAAACAATCACTTATTGGGAGACAACCTAAAAATATCTTTAATTTTTCTACATTTTAGTTCATTTTATTTTGATTTTTTTACTTTCTTTCATTTGCTTTGTTATTAGGTTCAAAAGTGGACTAAAACCTTTCTACTCAAGGAATTTATGGTTTACATCATTCAAGGGACTATACTTGTCCCTATTCCCCCTATTGTGCTTTATTTTAAATATTAATAATGATTTAGGCTAAGTGTGCGGGAAAAACATGAACCTAATTAGCATTTATATATCATAGACATTTGATTTATTATGCATCCAAAGGTGATAATTTGAATGTTTCATATTAAAATGATCTTGATTTTTAGTGGATTGTTAATTATGGTTTTTTTTAATTCTGTTGATGTCTTTAATTTAATAGATATTGATAAACTCTTGAATGATTTCTAACCTTGAAAATTTTTATTTTTTCTTTTTATTTTGAGTACTTTTCATGTATTTAGTGACCTCTTTGCATGGTATCAAGTGTCTAAGGATATTTTATATAGTTTATCATTTGAATTTGGGATTATGATGCTTAATATTATAAGAAGACAAAAACGTGTGTTTGTTTTAATAAGAGAGCATGTTTCTCACTCTACTATCTTTAAACTAATATAAATTTTGAAGTTATGAGTAAAGCTAGTAGTCATTTAAGAGGGTAATCTAACTAAGTTACCTGAGGTTTTCATGACAAAATATTTATCTTCCCATCAAAAAGTCAGATGATATCTCAAACAAGCCAAAAGGAGTATCTTAGTTGAGTAATTTAGGTTATGCATAAAGTATTTACCCTCATATAAAAAGACTAGGTAACTTCTAATGAAATACTCCAAATTTTATTAAATTATAATTTGAAGACAAAAACATCCTTAGCTAGATTTACATAATGATTTATCTTAAATGACTTAGATGCTTGACCCTATAAATTGATGGTCACTTCTTTACTAATAATGTGTTTTTCATGTACTAACAAAGTTTTTATCAAGATGAAGTTGAGATTTGTGCACTAAATTAAGGGCATTAATTGGTTTTTATTTGCACTCTATTAGCTTTTAACTTTTGATTTAGTTTGTTTAAGTGGAATGTTTAAATTATTGCTCGAGGATAAGCAACAATTCAAGTGTGGAGGGTATTTGATAAAGATCCATTTTAATAAACTTTCATAAGTGATTAAATGTGACTTTACCCACTTTTTGATGTCAAAATATCTCAATTATGTCCATTATAAATTGAAATGTAGTTTTTGAGCTAAAGAGAAACATTACAAGAGAAAAGTCTAATTTTGGAAGTGATTTAGAAAAGATTGGAAAAGTATCAAATTTTAATAGTAACGACATCGTTGAACTACCCAAAACCAGTGTTGATAGTTGCGCAACATATACTTCAACGAAGGTCATATATGACACTATTGAAGACACTGTTAAGTGTCATTAATCATCTAGAAAATGTTGTTTTACTCCAAATCCAGGGGTAAAAAAGTCTATTCACTCCCAAATAGATGTAACCCTAAATATAAGAGTAAATAAGGTTAAGAGACAAACCTAGAGAGGAGCTTTTCGTCATTTTTAATTCCTCTTAGAGTATACATTTAGTTCTTCATCATTTTATTCTTCGTAGCTAGTTTTGCTTTATTTCATCTTGTATTTTGTATTACTCTTAAAATTCATGTTCTAGATAGATTAGATAACTTACTTTCATTGGGTTTTTGTTGTTATTTTATTTTTATTTCTTTACTTTCTATGTTTTTACATTTAGGTTGTTATTTTTATACTTATGCTTGTTAAACCTTGAATATAACCTTGAATATTTTTAACTAAATTATTGAATCTTTATTTCTGCTATCTTTATTTTGTTATTTCATTATGATATATTTAAATATATTTTCTTTTTTAATTTCATCATGCTTAGCTAAATTTCTATAGGTTATAAGATATTAAAGGGATTTATTGATTGCAATTATGATATTTGAATTAGTTTTAATGGGTATTGTGTTTCTATATTTAGGTGAATCAAAACTTCGATTAAATACCAAAAATTAAGGATTTTGTATAAACTTGATCGTCCTATTTTTAATTTCTAGTTTGAATGTTAGGTTTGAGTTCATGATCCGTAATTGTCATTAGAAAATTTCAAAAGTAATAATAGATTAATTAATTTTATAAGTAAAACTTAATCAATTAGTTTAGGGTTTTGATTCTTTAAGTTACATTATTTGTGTGTGAGAGGTTATGGCTTAGGTTAGCTATTCCCCATTGCTTAATAATATTGTACAATTACATCCAGAGATTGTATCTTAAGCTATTATGTGGTTAGGGTTAAGTTTACAATCATGTCAGATTCACCTATAGTTGGAGGAACAAAGGAAGAAGGTCGTATTTGAGTATATAGGCTAACATCTTAACTAGAACACAATTTACATATTTTTAATAATCAATTTTATTTTAAATAATCCCAATAATATCTTTTGTCTGCTTTCTAGGATTGTTATTTATTCCTTTATATTAGGTGCTCTTATTTATTTGCCTTCATTCATTTAGTTATATTTCTGTTGTTTTAGCTTAACCAAACAAGGGGTTTACTTTTATTTTTACATTTATGATTATTTTTATTTATGCAACATTAGAAATAGAGTTGACACTAACCAATTTTTTGTGGGATCGACCCTAAATTACCCTACTACATAGTTAAGAAGTTGGATATTTATTATTTAATGACTTGTGATAGTTATACCACATGTATAAGAATATAAGGAGCCATTATCATTCATATAATGCAAATATAATATATTATTTTTGTGGAAATTATGGCAATAAATTTTACTTTACCAATAAAAATTATTAAATAAATCCACAAGAAAATGGTTTTGATAAAAAGTTGAGAACTAAATATCAAGGATCCAAGTTAGTTTGGACACCTAAAACAAAATTATTACTTTATTTTATAGAAATCAAAGAAAAGGGGCAAATAATATATTTATAGTGAATGTTCAAGACATATGACTCATGATGCATCTCAACTCAAATCTCTCAAAAGCAAAGATGGAGGATTTTCACATTTAAGGACAATGCCAAAGGTCAAATAATTGGAATTAAGAAAGTTGGCAAGAAAAATCACACTATTACTACAATTTTAATAAATGGATTAAAATATAATTTATTAAGTGTGAGCCAATTGTGTGACAAGGATTATAAAGTATGTTTTGAGGGAAAATCATCCATTATTTCTAGAGTGTTTAATAATAGCATTGCATTCTTGAAAGGATATATATATATACACACAATTGATCTTAATGACCTCTTTAACCAAAATATGAAATTTTTAGTGTTTGAGAATGCATATGGATCTCATTTCCAACTTTAATACCAAGAAACTTGTTAATGGACTCCCAAAGGTCAAGTTTATGAAAAGCAAGACTTATAAAAGTTATCATATGAGAAAGTAAACCAATAGTTGATTCAAGAGTAAAAAGTTGGTAATTTCTACTAGATCCTTATAATTACTCCACATGAATTTGTTTGGCCCTAGTATAGTTTCTAGTTTATGTGGAAGATTTTATGCATTTGTCATAGGAGATGATTTTAATAGATTCATATGGGCTTTGTTTCTAGCAAGCAAAGATAAATGTTTTAGTTCATTTGCAAAGTTTATGAAAAAGTTTTAAAGTGAAAAGGGAGACTTAATCATAGCAATTAAGAGTGATCATGATACACAATTTAAGAATAAAAGGTTTGAAGCCTTTTATGAAAATAATAATAGCTTTTATAACTTTTTACTCTTAGAACTCCTTAATAAAATGGAGGAGGAAAAATAAAACTTTACCAAACATAGCCAAAACAATGATAGTTAAATATGATCTTAAAGTATTGTTTGGTGGAAACCATTGCAAATGCATGTTATATTCTCAATAGAGTCTAAACAAGATCAACTATGGGTAACCCTATATGAACCCTGGCATGGGAAAAAGCCAAATATTAATTACTTTAAAGTGTTTGGTTATAAACGTTACATCTTGAATACAAAGGATAACTTAGGAAAGTTTGATTCTAAACTAGATGAATTAATTTTTCTTTGTCATTCATCAACTAGCAAGGTATTTAATAAGAAAAGTCTTATCATTCAAGAATCTATACTTGTTGTTTTTAACAAAACTAACCCTCTTAATATCTAGAAAAGTTTTAAAGATGATGATATAGACTTATTCAAGTATTTGGAGAAATTAGCATTTAAAAGAGGACAAGGACGATGGCCAAGGAATCGTACAAGAACCAAGTGGGCATATTGTTAAAGAAAGGGAGGGAGATAATAAGGATGAGGAGCTTCTAAAATATTGGAAATTTAAATCATATATGATATTCATTAATATCATATCCTACTTTTATTTCTTAAATTTAGCCTAAGATTATAAATGGAGCCCCTAGTAATGAGAGTTAGGTTCTTGTTATAAATGAGGAGTTAAACTAATTTAAGAGAAATAAGATATGGACTTTAATACCTAGTCCCAAAGATCATCAAAACATAGGTACAAAGTTGGTTTTTAAAAATAAACTAGATGAGTTAGGTAATATTATAAGAAATAAAGTAGATTAATGGCTAAAGGATATAATAAAGAGGGGTATATATTATAAAGAAACTCTTCCCTATACTCTTTATACCATAATTATCTATGTGACTAACATTGAAAGATATTGTTACAATCATCATTACATTAGAATATTCTTAAGGTGAATTTTAAAATAGCAAAATTGTTAACAATTTTATAATATTAAATCCTACCCCTCTCCTCTTGGGTGTTATTAAGGACCAGCACCCATTAATTTAAGCTAAAGCATATTTGGATTAAAAGTCACCTTAAGTTTACTCATCAAATCTAAAAATAAACAGAGCTTTGATTTTAAGCTTAAATAATGGGAGGTTAAAATCACGCTCTTAACTTGTATTTAATACTTAATTACAAAATTTAAAATTTAGATCTCATCAAGATTAATATAATATTTTATACAAATTATATTTAACATAATCTAATTATGAAAAATAATCTCTTAAAATTTTGTTTTGTTTTAATTATAGATCTAATAATCAGTTTAAGTTAATAATTCAACTCTTAAAAAGTTAAATTAAGCTATACAAATATCCCTAATAAATATAAAATTTTTTAAATAATTAGAAAATAATTTTATAAATTTATTAAAAATTTAAATTATTTGATTCATAATGTCATTAAGAAAAAGTAATTTAATAAGTGTAAAAATATTTTAAAATAAAAATTAAAGAT
>JAOXYD010129143.1:0-24727 GCA_028565735.1 Pinacopodium congolense | reverse complement strand
AAGATATTTTAAAAAAATTTAGAGTTTTAAAATTAAAAATAAAATAATAACTACAATTGATTAAAAAAAGTAAGATGAAAATAAAAACCTAAGAAAGAGTTGAACTCAACGTTATAAAATTAAGAGTTCTTCGTAAACCAACGGAACCAATGGTGAATATTTAGTTGTTTCTGGTAATATATATATATACATATATATCATTTTAATAACCATACATTTAAAAATCCCAGGTTACTCAACATCTATTGTCTACTTATGTCTTCTACATTTTACGCCCTTGTTGTCTCCTACACTCGACTCTAACTCTCTCTTTGCACTCTCACTTCCTCCTCATATCTCACAGTCTAGAGGCATGATTGCACGGTCATCCCTCTCAAAGACTGATTTGAATGATAATTCACATTATTAGTGAGAGGATCGAACACCCTTGTTGGTTCAGATAAGAAAAGGTTGAATTTCAGAGCTGCTAATAAGTACATATAGTTTTCTTAACTTTTTACAAGTAAATGAATGTGGTGATTTTTATTCTATTTTCATTGTCACTATTGCAATTGTTAAGATCATTCATTGAAGATTTCCTCTTCTTAGGTCATATTGGTCTTATTTCTTATTCTATATAATGCTTGTTTGCTATAATGTAAAGGTCAAATGTTCGTGAGTATTTTAATTCTACTAGTCCGACGTCAACCACAAAGTAGAAAACTATATGATGCCTTTTCTTGAATGTGTACTAGTAATAAATAAGAACTGATGATATTCATGCTTGATAATTCTACTTATCAATTTAAAGTGAATAGTTGATATTGTTGCTACCATAATTTATTGCTGCAAGTAAGGTTCTGTTTTGCGGACTGTGATTAGTGTTTTCTAGTTGATATATGCATGAAGTTTTTCATGTCTAGTTCCATTATTTTGGTTAGATTTTAATCATATATGAACACTGAATAAAATTTTCTGGCCGTTGAATTCCTGTGATTTATGACAAGTTAAATATATTTCCTTCATGAAAAGTTGTTTTTCCGATCCTTATTCATTTAATTGGAAAATAGTGGCATGTTTGGCTATCATGTAAGATTTATTTGGAATTGGGGTTACAATCTTAATTACACTAATTATTTTCTTGGAGACCAATGACTAATTGAGCCTCAATCATTATCTTGATTAATCCTCTGGGAAGTTGGTTATTTTAGAATACAATCTTGTTTCTATAATCTAGTCTCTGTGTAGAGTTTAGAGAGTTGTAATCTTACTTAATTGAGTTTGTCCTTTTTATGTTAATAAAAAGAAGATCTTACTCTATGTAGACTCTTTGGTGTTAATCTAATTCTAGGAGTTTGATCTAGCATTCAACAGTATAATTATTATTTAAGTTTTCAATGTCATTGATGCAAGTTTCTTTTTATATAAATAATTGAAGTTTTGTCTATATTTGAAATGGATTGGTTGAATAAGATACACAAATAGAATGTACAGAAACAAGTCATGCATTTGAAGAACAGTTTATGAATAGAGGAGCAGATATCCCTCTTTGTGAAAGACTCCAGGCTATATAACCTACAAAGGTTTTTCTGCCTAATTTGAAATATTTTATGGTGCTAAATGATTTGTACTTGGAACTTATTAAAGATACCTATTGGCTGGAGCAAATTTGAATTACAGGTACTCCATCTCATGATTGGCTGTTCAAATTTTAGTAGGGCTTAAATGTTATGATTATCATTATGAACAAATGTTAATCTTAACTTAGTTGTAGTGGGTATTAATAATAAATATAAATTCTTGTCGAAGCCACAAGTAAGTGGATCATCTAGAAGAGGTTCTATTTTTACTTGAATACATTGCTGAATATATGAAGTTATTAACCTTTTTCCAAGTCTTTCTCAGAGTTGATAGTATTGATATGTGACATTGAACGGTTTCCATATATTGGAAATGTTTGAAATTTTTACATTTTGAATTCATTTTAATTAGTTGTTTCTGAATACAAGGATGATGCAATGACTTATGAAGGATAAAAAGAAAAACTTCATAGACATTATATAAATCATGTAAGGGAACATGCAATTTGTTAAAACTTTTGAATTTGGCAAATTAGCTTTGGTTTTATATAAACAGAGCTTTGATTTAGGTAGACACGTTTATGGAACTTTGGAACAAGAATGATAAGTTTCGAAAAGAGGATGTAAGTATGTATCCATTTTCTTAAGCTTTCATGAATTTTTCCTTCAATACATTAATTATTATCTTTTTTGTTTCCTTAAATTTAAATGCTTTGTGGTTGAAGAAAAATAATTAAAGTAGATTCAGGAGCTATTTATCCAAGTAGTAGATAATTGCTTGAATTTGAAGATGCTAGATTGAAATTAGTATCTAAGATTAAAGATTTATAGAGATTTGATTGACATTAAAGAAGGGGATCAGCTTCAATGTTGCAGTATAGGAAGAAAAAGAAATGTTGAATGAATGAATGAAGATTTGTGTAGGAGTTAAAAAAAGCTATGTTTTGGATTGAGATAATTAGGAAAAGATTAGATTATTTTATATTAAATTATTTCCTTTTTATTATCAAATTGAAGTTATGATCTTCAATATTGTAAAAAGAAATGTTGAATAAATGAATAAATGAATGTAAGGAACTTTTTGCACTATTTTTGAGTAGGTTACTTTACTATTTGTCGATGTTAATGAAATGATAAACTGCTGCTTTTTTTATTAGATATCGTTGCCTAAAAAAATTAACTCATTATCTTATAAATACTCAAATTATTGCTATATCTATATAATGTTGTTACTATAGTTTAAATATGTTATGTTGCCTTAATATGAATTTAAAGGAACATTATTAATTTTAATGCCTAAGTAATAAATTTTGTTACTTTATATTTATAACAGTGTCACTTTAGATGATGGTACAAAATCTATTGTATTAGTGATAAAGTAAAAGTGATTATACTTTTACCTACACTTTTTTTTTTCTGTTTTCTAAACTTTTTTTTTTTTTTACCATAGTGATATGTTAATTGAATTAATTAGTAACTAATTTATCATATATATTCATTAGTTTTATATGAAAATGGTAATTTTAGTAAGCATGATAATCAATTTCTTATATTTCATTATAATTCATATTATAAAAGATATAAAATTAATTTGTTGACTTGTGTTATTAACTAGTAATCATTGATCAATTTTTCTTATTATATTTGTTATAATGAGTGCCTTTTTTTTTTTCCCGTTGTATTGATTGCTAGAACTCGTGCTTATATTGATTAATTTTGCATATCTTATTAAAAAATGGATATAATAAATAAGATAGATATTATTCCATAATTATAAATTGTCATAACATATTAATTATTTTATTTATTAGTATTATTATGTAGTAAAATAACAAAATATAAAAAATTTTATTTAACTATCATTTTAAATTATGTGATAATGACTATTATTTAAACATGATAAACTAATATATCACTAATTAAAAATAAAATAAAAATAATATTAGATGTTAAATATTTATTTATATTTTAAAAGATAAATAAAGATATTAAAATGCGATTAATAAATAAAATAATAACTTTATAATTTGATTTATCAACAATAAAAATTAATCCAATTAATTATTAACTACTTAAGAAAACATGGATTATAAATAAAAATAAGAAAATGATTATTTTATTTATTAATATTATTTGATAAAATATTAATAATAAAATTATTATATTTTAAATATAAATAATAATATGTAAATATGATAAATCAATATGTTTAACATATAACTTTTCAATGATTTACTACTGCTTAATCACCTACATATGAGTTGAATTTTCATGTCGAAAATGTTTGTCAAATGTGTGTTTTATCATTATTTTTAATGAGGAAAGTTAACGGAGGTGCCAGCAAAATTTTAGGTGAATATGAGGACTTCTAATGAGGCTTTGAAATAAATAGAGTTTTGATGGAATTAGTAAATGCATAGGGAAAAGTGGTGTCTTTTACCCTTTCAAAAATATTATTGTTAAATAAAAGGAGATTTCAATTCAAGTTTTGATGATAATAAAATATATTTTTTACTAATGATTTAATTTACATTGAAGCCTGTAAAATATAGGTACATGTAAGATGCATTTAATTACAAATTGAAGTAAAAAGGAAAACACAAGAAGGTCAAATTGAAGATGAGGCAAGATCAAGAAAGTTAGATCCTTAAATTGGCCAATTTAGGTAGTTTTTTTTATATTGTTTGTAAGTTTTGACTAAAGTCTCGATGGCTTAAGGGCTTTTTAACTCATATACAATATATATGCTTTGATAAAATATATAAATTTTCTTAAGTCAAGAAATATTTAGTTTTAAATTTCAATTAAAGTGTCTTAATCTTTAAACTTATTTTGAGGAGCTTTTGAAACTTGTTTAAATCAATTTTCAATAAAAAAGAATTAATTTTGGATATTTAGAAGAGTTTGAAAAATTATGTTAAATATGAAAATTGATCTACAAAAGCATCAATTGACCAATATTGGCTATTGGTCGACTAATGTAGGTAAAATTGTGGAATTAGTCAATCAGTGTGATTGAGTGGTTGATCAATATATATTGAAATTTAGTATATTAGTCTACTAGTATGCTTGAAAGGTCAACTATTTTTTCTGTCAATAGAACTATAACGACTAGTTTTATATCTAACAATTTTTTGTGTGTGAGTAATGATTAGTTATTAACATGATTTTGAGTGTCCTAAGGCTATAAATACATGTTTCAAAAATTGTTAGAGAAGTTTTATAAGTCTTAAAAATTTATGAGATTAAAAGAGATTGTTTCTAAACATTCTTATTAGCTTTGAGCATTGAATTCAAGTTCTAAGCTTTGGAGAAATTAATTAAGCTTTGTTATTTTCATTTAAAGCGAGCCCAAATTAAGTTAACTTAGGTGTTGTTTGGTAAGGTTTTCAGTTTTAGTTTTCTATTATTATTTTTAATAAAAATAAATATAAATAAAGTACAAAAGTAATAAAAATATATAAAAATTAATTGAAACATCTAAAAATTAATTAAAAAACTCTCATTGATTTTTATATTTTAAAAATAAAAATAAGAAAGGAAAAGTTGAACCAAATGGATGGTGACTAAGTTACAATATCCAATGAATTAGGTCATTAAACTATTATTGGCTTAATAAGGTAATTATAAAGAACTTAGCATCCTTACTATCTATTTAGTAGAAAGAGATCGCATTCGAGCCATATTACTTAGCTACAATTTCCATTTGAAGAAAAATTAATAAAATAATAACTTTGTGAAATCTAAAATGGAGAAAGGCTCGTATCTTAATTTAAATCTATGGCAAAATCTGGGTGGAAATCCTAAAAACCTGGAGTTTGTGATGCCCAGAACCAATTCCAAATTCAGTGAAACCAAAAACCTAAGCCTACTCATCAATCAAACTCAAAGTTTAAGCCCATTTAGATAAGTCTAATCTTTGGACATTGGAACCAATTTAAGTACATTGTAACAAATAGAAGTCAATTTGTAATAGGCAAAATGTGTGATTTAGACTTTAAGGTTTTAACCAATATTCAAGTCTGATCATAATGTTTCAGAGTATTTAGGATAGACCATAACATTTTAGAAACGTTTAAAAACAATCTTAACATTTTAACAAGAATTAAAAAACAACCTTAGACCTAACTCTATTAAACGATTTTGTTAACTACCATGTGGTAGTGAAATATGGCAATGCATGATTGGTCCACTTATTACGTGGACCCACATGTCACGTGGCATTTTCGCATGACATTTATTTTTGAAAAATTTGCTTGTGGGTCCCATAAGTACTACATAGCAGTGGGACCCATCTATCCAATTATATTTGGCCATGTGACGGTAGTATATTAAATAACTCTTTAATAATAGAATGTTGTAGTAATAACTAAATTCCTTTGGTAGTTGGAAGTGGTAATGCTCTAACATATCCTTTTGAACATTGCCAGTTTGAATTCAATCTGATGCAGGTATTGTTTTCAAAACGACGCTGTTTTAGTTGGAAATTTGTTGTCCCTCATAGCTACATGTTTACTTTGGTTACATATATCACTTTTTTTTTCATTTAAACGGTATAGAGCACAGGATCAAACTTCTATCACCATATGGTATAATATAATTAGAAAAATGGGTCCCATTGCCACATGGCATTTGTAGGACCCACAAGTAAAATTTTTTTAAAATAATGCAATGTGGCAATGCCAGATGGCATGTGGGGGTTTAAGTAACATGTAGACCAATCATACGCTACTACGTGTCACTACCATGTAGCAGTTAATGGAATCATTTAACAAACTTGGTTCATGGTTGTTTTTCAATGTTTTTAAAATGTTATAATTGTTTTTGAACGTTTCTAAAATGTTATGGTCTATCCTAAATACATTGAAACGTTAGGGACTGACCTAAATATTAGTTAAAATCTCAGGGTTCAAATCACACATTTTTCCATTTTTAAAAAGTAAACTAATATTCTTAATTGTCATTAGCAAACTTGTGATAACCTTGGCCATGCTAAAACCATGCTTCATCCAACACATTAAGCACTTTTATAACTTTGACAAGCATCTCAATCTAGTAAACCTTAACTTTTCTTAGAGTTGTACATTATCAAATCTAGTTTGGTAATTTGAAAATTTAAAAAGCATTTCCAAAGAGTATTACTTGATGTTTCAAGTATAAGCCATTTGTCTTATCCTCTTAGGCATCTATTAGGCAATAAAATGTGAGTATAAATTTAAATCCTACTAGCTAAACCAAACGTCAATAGTGATTAACTAATTTTAAGATCAGACCATACCTTAAACCTAAGATCTAATATCATTTTGTTACACTAACGGAAAGACCTAATCACTTAAGCCTCACAATCATGCTAAATTTTAAAACTTGCTAAATTAGCATAAATTAATAAAAATAACTCAATGAACATGATCCTCGCTCTCTATCTAAAAACTTTCATGAATGTAACAAGCACAAGGTCGTCCTTAAAAGTATACATCACATCCTAACATGTATAAAATAAATCTCATATTACACCATTTTCACCAAAGAAACAACATATATAAGTAAATATCATATTATATCATTTTCACAAAAGAAACAACATTGTAAGATTTACCCACACACAGCACCCAGATAATTAATGGCATCTCCTTCACACTAAAAAACATTCTTTTTATGCACATTAGTAACTATATGTCAACCATCACACAATTTCACTCGTACACCCTTCAATTTAACAAAATAATAAATCCACCACAACCCTTATATGGTATTTATGTAATTCTAACCCAATTATAATCATTTTAGGCATGCAAACAATTACTATCACACAATAGAGCAATTAAGACACATAGATAATAAAAAATTAACCTAAAAATCCATAATTGACATATATTAGCAAATCTTGTACAAGGATACCCTAAAAATTTATTTGAAGCAAACAAGACACTAAACCAAGAAAATCCATAAAAAGTATCAAAATTACTCCTAAAAAAATATTTCCTTTGCTTTCCCATTGCCACTTATCAATTTTCTTTATCTTCCATCACCTAAAAACACAAAAAATATCCCAAAAAAGAGTCAAAATTTTGTGTCTTTAAATATTAAATTTCAAGGGATTTGATTAACCAAACATCATTTTATGAAATACTATACCACTATTGCTAGGCCATTATATAGGTATCACTACTTGATATAAACTCTAGGTCTTTTCTTAAAAGTTGTAGAAAATCTTCTTAATTTTTTGAAAAGAAATTATCTTAATTTTTTTATCCTCTTAAATCCCTTTTTAAAAGTTATACCAAAAATACCAAATCAATGGTGGCGATAAGATAAATATTTTTTTACCAAAATTTTTTTCATTAAGTGTTATTCATTATAATTAATTAATCATACACCTCATAAAAATCCAATTTTATTCTTTAATTCAGTTAAAAAGGATTAAAAATCTAATAAATTTAACTAAAAGAAAAATATCACAACATCAAAATTTTAGGTCTTATAGATAAAAGGTTGTATTTCTTATTTCAACATTTATCATAACTTTATACCTTGTTTATTAAGTTTTCCTTTCATAGCTTATACACTATTTTTTATATACCTTTCACGAACATAAATTATAGAATAATCAAAACAAATATTCCTTATTAGTTCCTAATATCTTTTGTTGAATATGGTATACTTACTATTTTTAAAAAGTAAATCAAATGTCAAAAAAGTAAAAAAAAAAGCTTTAGAGATTCAGTTATAATTGAATTGTTGTAAAATTAGTAAAGTATTAATAAGATAAATAACAATGTGTAATTTAAAATAATCATGTACATAAAAAATAACTAAAAGCAAAAATAATAGCTAGAATCTTATTTATTCAATGTCTAGTTAAAAATAAAAAAATTTTAAAAAATATTTATTCAATAATATAGAACAAATGAAAGGGTATAAGAAGTTTTTGATTACACAAGATATTTTTCCATAAATTAACTTTATAACTGACATTATCAACAATTGGAGCTCTTTTCTCCTTCTTAGTTTTCCTATAAGCTGATCCTTGATTCCATGCTATGCACTCCCACTTGAGTTGTTGCTTTACGCACAGCTACCTCTACATAATCTTTAATAGCTTTACTTTCTTCAGCAACTTTGCTCCTATTTATGCCTCTCTTGTATTACTTTAGTATCCATCTCTCTCTTTTTTTCCTACTTGCTATTTATTCTCACTTAAGCTAAATCTTTAATCCCTTTTCTTCTTCTTTAGGGAGAGCAAGCTCTCTTCGGTAGTTTTGCTTTATCTCCTTCTATCTATTTTTTTTTTCTACTTTCCTACCTTTTCCGTTTTTAGTAACAACTTTTCAAACATTTGCTTATTGGAGTTTCTCTTTCCATCTTCATCTTTTTCGAATTGGGAGGGCTTTGATCCTGGCCTTTTTTAAAACTTTTGTTCTTTGCTTCCATTTTGCATCTTGTCATTGATGGTGTAACACCCCAAAACATACCCTAATTGAAATTAGTATAGTTAAATGTGGATTAAATGGTTAAATTGTGATTAATTGGAGAAAATAGTGAACAATTGTGAAATTGAGTTGTTATGATTGAAAAATCATAAATTTTGCTATAGAACTCCGATTGAGATGCTCGTTATATCGAATCGAAGCTAAGAAAGTCCTCTATATTTTCCTATGAAATAGGAAAAACAAAATGCGGACACCAAGGGGCTCGAAAATTGGAAGGTTGTAAAGAGAGGTTATTTTTGTTGTTTGTGAACAGAAGTAGAAACGATGAAATGTGGGAATTGATCAACAAGGCAAAGATTAAGACAATGGAAACCATAAAGAGAGATTCAAAAGCTTTGGCTAAGATTGGGACTACTGACGGCTCTGGAGAATTTAGTCGTTTTAGGGAACGGTTTGTCGGCTCGGGACATCTGGGGCGGTTCAGATCTGATAGTACATGGTCTGCTATGGATATTGTTCCTTTAGCTGTTGCTGACGCTGTATAAGCAGTTCGTTAATTAACATATTTCTTTCTTTTTTCTTCCATTGTTGAGATTAAAGATTTGGTAAAAGGAATTGTTACTGGAGCGAAAGGAATCGTTACAGGAGCATAATTTTTGGTGATTCTGCTTTTATTTGTGTCACAAAAGTTTGTGTTTCTCTTTTCATTTCTGGTTTTTCTAATTTTACTTTAACCAACTACTTAATCCTACAACTTTTTTAAGTTTAACATTCAAAATTAGAAATAAGATGCAAAATGGCTATTAAGATGCAAGGCCCAATTCCAACTTGTTTTCGGCACCATTAGAAGTGAATGAATTAAAGATGCATAAGTTGCTTTCGACGCAATCAAAAAATAAAATAAGAGTTTTTAAGATTTAAAGATAAACTAACCCTAGAGTGCTATTCCTATAGACCCTTTGTTTTAATATCATGCCTTCTTGTTTGCAACAAATAATTAAGAGAATATTTAGTATCACTTCTAGTAGTAATTTGTTGTATTTTTTAATTGCAATTTTTCTTTTTTTTTCTCTAAAAATAAAAACATATATATTTTTTAAAATTAATTATAAAATTAATTTAGTTGCGATAATAGAAAATAAAATAAATCTATATTATTAGACCAAAACATTTTCATATACCTCACTAATATATATTAATTAATAGATTATACTTATTATTCAGTATAAAAATATATTCATAAAACATATTTATAAAATAGAAAGAAATCATTTTTTATTTATAAATTTTGTTATATTTTTTAAATTTAAAAATTAAATTTATAAATAGAAATATAATAAATAAAGTTTTATCATTAATTTTTATATAAAAATAAAAATAAAAATGATAGCAAGCATAAACATGAGAAATGATGCAAGCAATGAGGCTTTAAGGGACCCCTCCGTTCATTTTTGTGGTTGAGAATAAAATGTAATATTCAAATCAGAAGTTCCTAGAAATTATGAAAATGAAACGAGAAACCAAGATCACTATTCCACTATCTGTTGGCTCTCTTGGGATGTTAAAACCTCTAAACTCTCAACTGAATAACAACATTTATAATTAGGCAACATCTGGCTGATCATGTATTTGACCATCTCTGCACTCGATGGAAGGTATTTTCGGCCTGCAAAATGCGCCAAAATCCCAGGGTATAGTATAGTATCTTCTACCTCTAGTCTGTTTTAATCAAAGTAATACTAAATGCGAATATAATAAAAACAACGTACCTCCTTTTCCCAATCGCATCTTATAATAATGATGGCCAATATCACCGTCTGGACAGCAGTTCCACCAAAAATCATTCCACCCCATATACCCTGCGTGTATTAAAACAACAGCATTATTATCTAAACATTAAAGAAAAGATAAATCCAAGTAAACTGTTGCATGTGGACTCACCCCAACTCCTAAATTGAATACCCATCCCATTAGAAATCCAAGTGGGAGTCCAACAATGTAGTAGCAGCCCAAATTTATATAAGCAACTTTTGCTTGCCATCCTGATCCAACCGCCACTCCTGCAATTAGATGTATACTACTCTTAAACCGCAGGTCATAATCTATTCAACTTGTGCAAGAGGAGAACGGCAAATCACCTGATAGAACTGGTTGAACACTGTTAAGAAGAATAGTGACGGCCAAAAGGTAAGCCAGCTTATTAACCTCCTCAAGCACATCGATACTGGACGTGAACATTAAGGCGAATTTGTTCTGTAGCACCATTATAAGTACACAAAAGACAAGTCCAATTATAGTTGACTGTAGCACTGACACCTTCGTTGCGAATTCCGCTGCCTTCCCGTTCCCAGCCCCTAGCTCATTAGCGACTCTCACCCTGAAAGGAGTTAAATGATACTCGATTAGCAAATCTTTAAGCAAATTTCACTTGAACAAGTACCATGGTTTACGTATCTCCCTAACCTTCTTATCTTACCACAATTTGTTTCCTTAGAGAAGCTACAATTAATAAATAGGAATGACCACTGGAGCAGATAAAGAAAGAAATTGGAAAAAGGTTTATGTCATGTGATAATTAATACCCGGTAGCTGCTAAGAAGGCCAAAGGAATCATGAACTCCCACCCGTTGATAGTCATGCTGCAAGTTCAATATTCAAAGAATTTGCAGTGAATTACAAGCAAGTAATTGTAAAATGACACAAGTAACTTATACAATAGCAAAGTGCATGCAACTCTGAGTTACTGTTAAAATAAGAAAATTCACTGTCTCGTACCAGATGGATAGGGCATCCACAGCGAGCGTCGCATCCTTTAAGTGCCCTGTCATCAAAATCAATATTCTGTAGTACCAATTCTCCAAGCTGCATGTCACCAAAAAACAAAAAAAAAAAATCATTAATTTTTTTTACCACTTAAGCAATTACTTTTTTCTTACTAAAAGTTGAGTAACCTGTGTAATCCAATTTCTGAGTTAAAATACTTAATTGTTTATCAATAACTTTTTCGTAAATATCTTGGTAGTGCATGCCAATAAAATATTTTATTGGTGCTCCATATTTTGTTAATAAAATTAATAGAAACATCCCATCTGTAGTGTTTTCTTAATCTAATCACCTAAATCATTAGTTTAGACCAATAAAATTATGCCATAATATTTAAATGCTATAATTACCAACACATAATTCAATGTAATCAAATAAGAAATTACTATTTTTAAATGTCTGTTCCAAAATACCATGAAATGTAACAATAATGTATTATCTAACACATAAACATATTTGAGTTTCAATTTACTAACCATATCTATGAATCGTCTTACAAAAAGTTCAATTTCTACTAATACTTTCTCTTAAATTATAAGGTGAACAAATAACCAAATTTATAGTAAGTTAATCAGGTAAGTAATAAGTGTTTATGACTTCAGTTCCTAAAAGAATAATCCTGACATAATTCTAGTAATATAAAGCTTAAATCCAATTAAAGGAAGTATGTCCATTTTCCTTTTGAAGTTGAAAATATGATCCAGAAAGGGTGGAGTTGGAGGGATTTAAAATAGAGAGGGGCATATACCAAAGCATGACACCAGAAGCAGCAGAGAGTTTTACAAAATCCCACAACTCAGAAAAAGCCTGAGTAGAGAAACCGGTCCAAGTCAATGGACACCAACCACACACAGCATAGACGCCCATCGCAACGACCAGAAACCACCACGATATATCTAAAGCAATTGCCGCACCAACCACTCCAAAACCCAGTGGATAAACAAAGAGCCAACTAGTAAACAAGTTGACCCCTAAACCCACCAGATTAACCCAAGCTATGACTTGGTTCTTTAGCTGACACTGCAGGAACCTTTGTAATGGGAACTGAAATGCAAAGCTGAAGTGCAACGGAATCAGCCACAAAGCCACCACACCACTCTCCTCCGCCACCTCGTCGGGCTGACCCATTAGTTTTAGGAGCGGAGTGGCATAAACGTAAAATGGCAATAGCAGGAAGCAACATAAGAATAGGATAAGCCATGATCTTTGCATGTAAATTCCCAACATATGATATCGTTTTGCACCAAACGCTTGTCCGCATAGCGTCTCCAACGCACTAGCCATTCCTAACTAATCATTAAAATATTTGAACTCTTTAAAATAATCAGATAATAATAATAATAATAACAATAATATTAATAATAAAGAAACAAGGATTAATAAGAAACAAAGAAACAAGGATTATTAGTAATTACCAAGAGGCCAAAATTGAAGCCGACGATGACAGTGTTGGCAATGGAAACAGCGGCGAGTTGGACATCGCCAAGATGGCCAGCGAAGGCCTGTGTGATGATGTTCACGGAGTAGGCGACCACCCTGCTGAATATAGCAGGTCCCGCGATTTCCCATAGCTTCTTTGTTTCAATCCAGAACCTTGAAGCCAAGTCCTTGTTCTCGTCGTCATCATTTTGGCTTTCAACTTCGGCCAGCAAGGGTAAATTAAGATCGACATCTCTATTGTTTCCCATCAAGAAATAGTTTCAGTGGATGAAGATTGATCGAGGAAAGTGTGAGAGACAGAGCGGAGAGTAGAGGAAGTGGTTAGTTTGTTATATTCTATATGCCGCGAGAGAAGGATAAGCAAGCGGATATCCCTCTGAACTTGTAAAATTGATGTGTCCTATTATGTTTTACCTTATTTCCTAATTTCAAGAAAGTTCAGTACGGCATAGGAGAGGAAGTGTATATATCTTTTCCTTTAATTATTGCCTCAAACTCGTTAACTATATCATTATTTTCGGTTTTTCCAACGACGTTTCCTCGTTTTAGGCTTTTATTTTCTTAATATGTTGTTTAGTGTCATCAGTGTCCGGCAGATGTCAATTCAGATGTTCCATTTCATTTTGCAGCTACTTCTTCTGATAGAAACAAATATACAATTAACAATTCTTTTTAAAAAAGTAACATTTACTTTTTGAAGATATTTATATGCTAACGTTATTCATAAAACACAGACAACTTTATTTAGAAAGAACAATGGCAATTATGTTGTTTTAAAATTAATTATAGTACAAACAAAAATTTCAATATAAATGTAGATATCATATGTAAGAAATTTAAAAATAGAATTTATATTTAAGTCCAGTATTTAAACTAAGACAAAATCATTTAATACTACTATGTTAAAACTAAAAGTCAAAGAAATGGTAATAAGAAATAGCATTTAAGTTCATCAAATTAGAGATGTGAATCAAAAAGATTTGCGTCTTATGGGGAACTTGCTAGCGCGATAATTCCCTGCATTTTTAATCTAATTGGGTTCTTTCAAACGAAAAAATTAGGGGTCCCCGTTGGAGACCTCGTGCTAGTGGGGTTCTACTCTATATCTGGTACTAGCGAAGCAGCAGGTCCATAGTGGACTTATTCCGCCGACACATAAATGGACACAACACCAAAAAGACAATCACAGGACAAATATTAAAATAAAGATTTACGAGCTACGGAAATTAAAGTGAGGGCTTTAGAACTGCTTTGCGGCGGGCATAGGTCCTCGAGGCGGGGAGCTAGCTGGCATGGGGCATGTATTTCTCATAAGGTAAAAAGTATTTTTAAAATTTTAAAATTTTTATTTATATTTTAATCAAATATTAATTAATGTTTTAAAAAAATTATAATTTTAATATTTTAAAAATATTCGAAAAGAATATGATCTTTTATATTAATAATTCTTCTATTATGTGTCATGTGGTTATTTGTCAAATAAAAATTTTTGAGTATCACAATATTAGCTTGATGCTAAAGGTTGTTTATTTTTTTTTTTTTTTATAAGTATAGAAATTAATGATTGAAATGTATTAGTTTCATTTCTATTTATAAATTCATAAAAATATAAACACAAATTATAAATAAGAAAATATAATTTATTTATATTTATAAATTTACAAAAATATAAACAAGGAAATCTAATTTCTTTATATTTTATAAATAATTTTTATGAACATTTTTACATTGAATAATAGATATAATTTATTAATTAATATGTATTTAAAGTATATAAATGTGTTATGATATAAGAATTTGAATTTATTTTGTATTTGGTTGTCATCACTAAATTAATTTTTATGAAAAATATCAATTAAATAAGTTCTTATTTTTAGTTTTTATTATAAATATCAATCAAATAAATTTTTTTAAAATAAAAAATAAAAACCAAAACCAAAACCACAAAAAATATATAAGTAATATTAAATAATCCTAAACTAAAAATGTAGGCCTACTAGGGCTAATCTCCCTCCTCTTTATTGAGTCGCCTGCCTCTCTCTTCATGGCAATGGTATGATGTTGCTAACTGCTTAAACTACACACCTTTGTTGAAGTTTTTTTTTTTTTTTTGGTTATAAACATAATCTTGTAAAAGTATTGGTATATGGATCAAATAAGTTTTAATTGGAGATTTACATGTTACTAATATATACAGCACAAGACATTTATCTACCAATCTATTTTAGTTTAACATGCTTCAAACTAACTAAATGGGAGCAAAAAAAAAGTCTTAGATGGCAGAGAGCTCCAGTGAGAACCCTCCTAGCGCGAGAGCCTTCCTTTACTAACCTTCTCCTAACCTTTCCTTGGTTCTCTTATACTCCTTCTAGTTGTTCTGGCCTTCTTTTGCTTCCTCTTTTCTCATTTCCTTCTTCTCGTCTCTTTTGGTTTCTACTTATGGAAACTTTTTCTTCTCTACTGCACCTGTCTCCTTACTGCATTTTCCTCTCCCCTTCCTCCTTTCTACATTTGGATCTTTTCATCCCTTCTTTGGCTAGTAATGGCTTCGCCCCCTCTTAGTAATCTAGAAAGCTTTCCTTTGCTCTCGAAGGCTCAGCCATCCATGACTCCTGCCCTATAACTAATGCTCAGATGTCACAGACGCAGGGGAACAAGCAAGTAGCTATTGGAAAGTTAACATGGAAGTAGGTGCTTGGGGAATTTTTAGAATCTTCACTTGAGTTTTAGCCTCCTCAAGCTATGAATGGCTAGTTGATGGCGGTTGCTCATACAGAGATGCTTCAAGAAGAGACAAAAGCCTGACATTCTACCTTGGTGGGATTTTTTATAAGTAAGAAGCCTCTTTTCCCAGTTCTATACACCTAGGTTGCAAAAAAACTGGAAAAAAAAAAGGGCTTAATGGAAACTTTGCTATTCGAAGACAATATGGTGCTATTTAAATTCACTTTAGAATCAGAATCTAAGGATGTGTTAAAGAGTATACCTTGACATTTGGGCAGTATTCCTATCTTTTTACAATTTTGGAAAATAGGTATTACATTTGACACAATTAAACAAAAGCATGTTCTAGTATGGATTCATTTGCATAAAATTTCATTGGAGTATTGGTCAACTAAAGGTATAACATCCTAATAATTTTCATAAGCAAGCCTATTTGTATGGATAAAAACACTACTCTTGGAAAAAGAATAGGCTATATCAGATTGTGTGTAAGCGTGGATTTTGGTAAAGGCCTACTGACTCCATTTTATTGATAAGATTGGGTTAAAATGAAACACAAGAGGAAAACTTTATTTAGGTCTCTTATCAATGGAAACCAACATTATAATAACAAGGAAAATAATGGAGACCGATAAGTAAGAGATTCTTGAAGGGTATTTATAAGAAGCTTACTAGTCAATTGGACAAGGACACGGTAAGAGGTTCAGATGCTCCTCAAGCAATTACACTACAATTTGCTTCGCTAAATGGTCCAGCCACAGAGGGTAACTTGGCAACTAATGCTTCTAATTTAAGGGATAGTGGAGGATCTAATCAACCTGATGTAAACTTGGCTAAGGCTAAGCTAATGGAGGGATCAAGTCAATTGCTATGCTAATAGGTCAAATGGGTGGAACTAATAACCCAACCAATACGGAAACTAATATGATTGTGATTGTAGCTATTGCCAATGTAGTTGAAAGCTTACTTACAGGGTCTGGTAATGGCATTGAAAAGGGGGATTTAAAGTCCTCTTTGTATATGGAAGGTAGGGAAGAGGCTCAATCTAAAGAGATACATTGAGTTGCTCCTATAGATCCTCTAGAAGAGTTAAAAATGGAGGAGTTCAAATTAGCCAAAAAGAGGAATGTAGGGACAAGGAACAAGTCTAAACCCTCTGCATCCCCAACCTTATCATATCAATGATCTCTTAGAACATTAGGAGTATCAACTACCCTAAAAAAACAACGAGCTTTTAAGGAGTTTCTTAAAGATAATAATCATATTTTGTTAGTTATATTATAAACTAAGTTTTCTAAAGACAAATTTGAGAAGCTAAAACTATTTAGGTCTCAATATAAGACTATTTCTAATCATCACCATCATCATTATGAGCATATCATTATGGCTTATAATTCCAATGAGGTAGAGGCAGTAGTATTATGTGACAATGAGCAATGGATTCATCTAGACATCAAGTTATTAGACACTAACACCGGGTCAATAACACCTATAATTTATGCCTTTGATTTTTTCTTTCAATGGGCATCACTTTATACTAAGATGAAAGTGTTTAATAACTCTATCCAAAAGCCATGGATTCTAATGGGGGATTTTAATAACATTTTATTCAGTTTAGAGGATGAGGATTAAAATGTAGATTGGAGAGGAGATATGGAATTCAAGGAGTGTGTGAATTAATTAAGGGTTGTAGATTTGAAGTATGACGGCTAATACTTCACGTGGAGCAATAAGCAAAGCTCTAATGCACATATTAGGAAGAAACTTGGTTGAGTAATGAGTAATGACAATTGGCTCCAACTTTGTAGTAACAGTAGTACCTTGTTTTCGGAACCTTCTATTTAAAATCATTCTCCTATGGTGGTTTATAAGCTTTTCAAGAATATCAGGAGAAAATTTCCAACAAATTTAAAAACTTCCTTATTAAAGTAGAGGGGTTTGAGGCTAGAGAATTGAAAGGGCTAGCTAGAAATATTGTTGGATGCAAAATCTACACTTATGTTAGGAAATTGTGCTATATCAGGAAGAATTAAAAGCTCTTAATTCTAGATAGAAAGCAATACTTAGAAGGAAGTTAAAGAGGCTAAAGAGAGGTTACAAGTAGTGCAGATAGATCTCTAGAATCTACTTGGGAATGACAGCATATTAAAAAAAGAAACCTTGGCATTGCACAAATATCCAAAGGCAGTTTCCAAGCACCAATCACTTTTGAGGCAACATTTTAGAATTTGGTGGCTTAAAAAGGGAGACAAGAATATCAAGTTCTTTTACATAACAATAATGGACAGATAGAACCATAATAAGATCACTATTTTAACTAAAAAAGATGGAGGACTAGCTAAGACTCAAGAGGAACTTAAGGAGGAAGCCTATCAATTCTTTATAAGCACCTTAGGCACTATGGCTACCACAAGGTCTTCTATACCAACTATAAGTTCCTTTTTACAAAATGTGTTTACTTTCGCAGAAGAGGAGGAGCTTACCAAAACATTTATAGCAGTTGAGATCGAAATGGTAGTCTTTTCTACGAACCCTGACGAAACACCTATTCTGGGTGGGTCCAATGGACTGTTCTTCCAAAAAAAAAAGCATAGCCTTTAATTAAGGATGTGGTTATTAAGCAGTATTAAAATTATTTGAACATGGGAAAATGCTAAAGGAATAAAAAAAAATCATTAGCCTCATTCCTAAGATTCCTAATCTAGCTTCCTTGAATGACTTTAGGCCTATTTCATTTTATAAAACAATTTATAAAGTCATCTCCAAGTTATTAGTCACTAGGCTGAAGGTTGTAATGGATAAGATCAATGATGATAAGCAAGTTGCTTTTCTTCAAAATAGGTTGATTGGAAATAATATTCTAATTGCTTAGGAATTATAAGGCTATAACAGGAAGAGGTCCCCAAAAGTTTGTGCAATCAAGATCGATTTTAATAAGGCTTATGATTCTATTTGTTGGAGCTTTCTAATACATACTCCTAAAGTGTTTGGGTTTCCTAATAAGTTTAGAGGGTGAATTTGGGAATGCATCACTACTCCCTCTTATAGTGTGCTAATCAATGGTAAACCTACTGGTCTATTTCGAAAAGGCAAAGATTTATGACAGGGAGACCCAATGTCCACTTATTTATTCATCATGGGGATGGAAGTGTAAATAAGGCTCGTTAGACATAACATTAGACAGCATGCTACTTTCAAATTTCATAGCAAATGTAAAGAAGTGGGTATATTCAGTTTAGATTTTGCAGATGATCTACTTCTATTCTCTAAGGCGAATGATAGATCCCTTAACTTGCTAATGGCCTCACTAAATTTATTTAAAATATTATTTGGACTATAAATGAATAGAAACAAGAGTTTATAGTGTTATCTGAGCCTGGGCAATACCAGACAAGTTGGTTGTCCAATCTAACATGGTTAATGGTTAAAGGGCCCCCTTTTTCTTATCTAAACTTCCCTATTACTATGAAGATATTATAGTTCTGGAATTGTTCACTATTACTCGAAAGTATTCATAAGAAACTCAATAGTTGGACAAAGAAGACCCTATATTTTATTAAGAGATTGCAGCTGATAAAATCAGTACTTAACTCTATACGTACTTGTTAGGCAGGTCACTTCTTTCTCGCTAAGGATATTATGAAAGCATTAAAGAAAATGTTCAAGAGATTTTATGGATTGTACATCTAGATAATAAGGGTATGGAAAAAGTTAACCTAGGTAAAAGTATGCAAACCAGTGAGGAAGGTAGACTAGGCATTTCCCATATTAAGCTTAGTAATAAAGTGTTAATGTACAAGATAATTTGGAGGTTGTCAACTCAACGTGACCCTTTATAGGTAAAATGGATCTATAAATATATAATTAAGAGTGGAAAATGTGGGTTGAAATCCCCAGGAGTGATCTCCCCCACTTCTTTACTCACTTTCTTAAATCAAAAGAAAGGATGGCTCACTACGTAAAGTGTATAGTGGGGAATAGAAAACATGTATCCTTATTCTATGAAAATTGGAGTGGAGTAAGGCATATAATCAACTATAACCTTTGCTCGTAGTTCCTAAACAAATTTCGTACTTTAACTAAATTCAAGGAATGTGTTAGTGGCAAAGCATTGTTACTTCCATTCAACCTGGATGGGTTCCTTCCAAGCTATCAACCATCTCCTAATTAGGTGGATGTTTATCAATGGCTAGCTAATACCATTAGGGTTTTCCCTAATAAATCCTGTAGAGATTGCTTAACGGACATGGCTCTAGTGTAGAACCGGCATAGAGTGGTATGGCATAACCTTAAAGTTTCATTCTTTTTATGGCTATGTATCAAGGATAGAATTTTTATGACTGACAAGCTTTATTATCTAAACATCCTCTCTAGATGCTACCTCTGTAAATGTCAAGCTGAATCAGTCACTCACCTCCTATTCAGTTTTGACTACTTTATGGTTCTATGGAAGCACGCTATAGTATTATGTTGTATTCCTAATCTAACAACTAGCTTTGGAGATGTTATGGAATGACTAGTGGGGAATAGGACTATTATAAAGCAGAACTGGCTAGTCCTACTCATTATGTTTAGATCTTGTATCTACCATATATGAAGGGAGAGGAATAATTGAATTTTTAGAGGAGAAGAAAGACTAAAAAACTAACTACTATGGGAAACAATTGGTTGGGTACAAGAATAACTTATCCTGAGTGGTTTAACTATGAAGTATGGAATATAGATAATGGAAAAATGGAACTTAGAGACAGCTTAATCAAAATTGTTATTATCTCTAGCCCATATTATTAACGAGGGTTAAGATGATATCAAAACATATTCATAAATTCAATTTAAAAAAAGACTATACTATAATTCTGGAAAGCATTTGTACTTTGCTCACGCTCTGTTAGTGACCTAAGCTTAGAGAATCATTAAGAAAGATGATGGCCTATGTGCTTCCGTGGCTTTACTTCATAGTTTAAACACCCTTCAAAATATAATATAGTGGTTATTAGAGGAATACAACTTAAAATCTAAGTTCGAATGAAGGAAGAAGGATCATAAAATATAGTGGTTATTAGAGGACTACAGCTTAAGATCTAAGTACGAATGTAGGAAGAAGGATCAGAAGAACTTATTTTCTCAAAGTATCATTGAGGAAGATGGTGGCTTATATGCTCTAGTGGCTCTACTCCCATGTCCAATGGCTCTGCTGCCAAATACAAACACCCTTTAAATCCAAAACAAAATGGTGATTAGAGGACTATAGCTCAAGCTCTAAGTATGAACAAAGGAAGAAGAATCGAAAGAAGTTATTGAGTATGAATCAGTCTTTTATGCAAGCTAAGAATAAAACTCAGGCTGATCTTCGTTACTAATCCCTCTATGCAATCTCGATATGGCGGTGATCTAGTAGAGGTGGTGTTAATTCGGCAAAGAAAGTGTAATCAGATGGAAACTAGGATTCAACATAGAGATTTTTACTCTTTTGGGATGTTACATGGGCAAAGGGGATACCTTACCCATGTTTTGCTTTGGGATTAACAAATTTGTGTTAACACTTTTCTCATTTTTTATAAATAAATTTATTTAATTTTTCAAAAAAAATGCTCTATGGATTCTAGCAAAATGCATCAATAAAGAAAAATAGAATCTTGCAAATTAACAAAAAAAGTTATTCTGTATTTCATACAAACAAATGATATCTTGATATTTTTCATATGAGGGACAACATATTGACATGATAACAGTTGGCCAAGGAGGTGACCAACCAATGTTTCCAAGTTTCCAATAGTAATCACGAACAAATAGGAAAGGCATGGAGAACCATGAACCAAATAAGAACACGAGATCACCATGTTTATTTTATGAAGCCATGTATCACTGCCTTACCTTTGACCCCTATAATAGTTATCAGAAAAGTTACAATGATTACTCATGCAACCATATAATACAAAATTTCATTTTGCTTCTTCTCTTTCCTCCTAATGGTCCTCCATTTCCTGTTACTATACCATTGTCTAAATTTGTCCTTTTCTTCTCATCCCTTTTCACATTGTATTATTAATATTTTGAGTTTATATTCCTTTAATGAAATTTTAATATGGGTTTCATCATAAATTGTTAAAAAAATTTAACAAGTAGATTGTATAATCATTATCATTATACAATCTTCCAAATAGAAAATAATCATTTATAAGTGACAATTGATAAAGGTATAATTTCTAGTGCTTTAAAGTGTAATGGTATGCATTTACCACTATTTTAGTATTATATTGTCCAATTTATATATGTAATTGATTATTTTATAGGTTCATGTCAAAATTAAGTGATTTGTACAAAAAGGACCAAGTGTGGTGCACTTTTCAAAAGAAGAATGTGTGTATTTAATGGCATTATTTTTGACATATGGAGCCTGCTCTTATTGTCATTGCAGGAGATCAACGCGACCCTTTAACAGTTCCGTTGATGATTTAACATATCATCGATCTACTATGAAAATCATATAAATAACATAAGTAATAAATGGCACCGTTGATCCCCGATATTAAGGTCTATTGAAATTTTTGGAGGCATAATCTATTAAGGATTCAAAGGAAAAATAAGACAATTCACTTCATGATCAATCTTAAACCTAACTAGGGCGTATACAAAAGAACTTTTGGGACCTAACAAACAACAATTAGCAAATATTTTTTCCACTTTTTTTATCAAGCTTTAGTTATTTTCTTTCTTTTCAACTTTAATTTTAGGTTTTGAGTAGCTATTGCTTCCAATCAATTGCATTAAAGATTCAAGTTACTACCAAGGATTCAAGGAGTTGGAACATGTGTTATAGAGTTCAAAGAATATTATGGTTTTCTCTAAACTTTTAATTTCATTTTATTTTAAATCTATTTTCTTTTTAATCAATAGATATGAGTTTTATGTTCAATATTTTGTGTTCTTTTATTAACAGGTGCAACTAATTTGTTTATTATCTAAGGTTAAGTTAGTAGATGTTTTAATTAAGTCCTTTTGTATGAATTGAACGCTAATCTTTGTTTATTTGATTGTTTAATTTTCTATAATAAATTAGCAACTTAGAATAAATTCATAAATAAAGAAGGATCTAAGATATTCACTTTTAAGTATTGGAAAAATCAATAAATAACATAGTTTAAATTAATGAATGACCAAACCATAGTTAATGTAAGGGTCTTAATTCTAACATAGGGAATTTTATGATTAAACTTCTTGAGTGTCAAGCCTATCTTCTAAGTTCATTGTATGACTAAATTGTGAAATAAGATCAATAGAGATAGTGAATAAACTTAAACATAGTTGTGGCATAATTTCATGAAGATACCCTATATTAGGCAGTACAATCAATTTTTAACTTTATTGAAACGTTGAAACTCAAAAACCTTAGCCATACATTTGAACTTAGTAATCCTCATGAGTAATTTTGATTTCTTTATATTAATTGAAGATGTTTATTTTAGTTAGTAGTTTTTAATTTAATAACCAACTAACTTAAGTTCTCTAGTTATGATATGAATAACTTAGTAGTTACATTTAAATCCTCATAAGACAATAATTTAGACTTTTAGGATCTAATGTATTACTTGTGATAGGTGTGCTTATCTATACGTTGGTATTAGTTGGTTTATATTGGGACTGACTGAAGAAATTAGTTTAGGAAGACCACGAATAAATTTTATGCTTGTCGTTACCGAGAATTTTCTTTAGTGATACTAGGAATATATTAGTGTCAATCAATCTAAAGGTTTATCTTTTATTATTTTTGTTGTTTTCTTTATTATTTTATATGTTTTATTTTAATTTTATTTAATTGATTATTAGAATTAAATTTTTTATTAGGTTAGAGTATTTTATTTTCATTTTGTTTTATTTTGGTCTCCATATTGGGTCATCTTTTTGTGACTACCTATAGTCATTGATGTGGTGAGACAACCAGAGGCAAGATTACAAGTGGTATGAGCAAGAAGTTGTAGGATAAGGGTGATGGTTAGACAAGCCAAAAAGATCAAATTGATGATCCCTACACTATTAATTAGATGAATCACAATGATTATTTCTGACTTAACAAGACCTATTTTGAACATTATTTATAAGTTTACCATAAAAAAACAACCTGAGGATGATTTGAGATTGATAATATGTGAAATCCTAAATGAGTATATATCTACAAGTAAGGATGGTCAAGAGGAATTGAAAACTTCTCATCACAACTTTACAATTCATATGGAACTGTTAATGGAATTAATAAGAGAAAATGATCAAATTGAACTGCATGATATCATTGAAATGGAGCCAAGCAAGCTAGAAATTGTTGACAACATTAGATAAGGAGGAGCTTTTAATTGATTTAAAAGAAAACATTTTGGAAGCTATTGAATTTAAGAATGATGAACAAGTTGTTGAAAGTGAGGAAATTAAAGAGTATAAGCAAGCACATGAGAGTGTTGAATTTTATTAGGGTTATAGCTTTTGATCATACGTAGGGAGTTGTGTATCAAAAATTTATGCCATGATGCTTCATAAAAGGTAAGAATAGTAAACACAAGACCCTAAGGTAGGTGTAAGGAACCATAAGATAATTTCATGTTGGTATGAAAAGGATAAGGAAGAAGAGTTAAGTGATGGACTTAGGAAGAGAAGTAAATTTCTCTAACGATAATGTCCACTTAAAAGACCTTGAAGAAATGCTTGCTGGGAAGCAACCCAACTGTAGAATTTAGTTTCTTTTCATACATGTTTAGGTTA
>JAOXYD010129132.1:0-11015 GCA_028565735.1 Pinacopodium congolense | reverse complement strand
ATGTGATTTGCATATGAATGAAATGCAATTCATGAATTTTCAACACTTCGATGCTATAGTCTAGGATTCTAATCTCCTAAGTTGAAAAACTGGCTATTACATCCCTAGTCTTCAAGATACACGGAATGAACTCTTATTTAGCTTATAGGTGTCCTAACCACCGCATTTGTCACTTGGCCAAACAGTTGTGCTTTGTAGTAAAGAGCTAGCTATTGAAAGCCTTACCAAGCCATTTTATTTAACTAATACTTTTTTTAAATAATCAAATAAATTAATAAACCATCTTTATACAACATCACAAAACGTAAGCCAAGACAACGTTTAACTCATACAGTAAACTTAACCAATGAACAAAAACAGAACACTTATTCCACCATTACCCATATTTTAAAAAGTTGAAGTGACAACTACCCACCACTTTACTCTTTCACTTGAAGCGCAAAAGTTGAAGGATCACCATAGCTAGAACGAGTCATTCATCTGTTGGTGGCAGTGAATAGTAGCTACTTCATCTCAGGTAAGCCCCTAATCTAATCTTCAATTCTTCATCACTAGAGCAAGATATCCACCATTAGCATCTACTATGCCATGGCACAGCCATCAGTTCATCATAAGTAACCCCTCTCCTCTCTGGATCTAATTGAAGTTAATTAGATCCTACTTTTAATCAAGCATCATATTCCATCCTAGGATCAATTTCCCTCTATAGAAGGGATAGAAATTGGTCCCTCTAAATTTGACCTATAACACTTGCTTGTCTTTGAGGATCCTCTATAACTTCTTGATATCAGCACCTTATTTATTATTTTGAAAGGAATTATACCAAGACCTCCTTCTTCCTTATGGATATATATTTCTGACTAGATAACCTTTGTCATACCTTGGTTTTCTACATTACCTGTCCACAAAAAGTTCCTGAGAATTTTGTCAATATATTTAATGATACTCTTAGGAAAGACCACATGTGTAACCCAATGTATGCTTAGGGAGTTAAGAACTGGAATGATTAGCTGGGATCTTTTAACTAGTGTTATATTTTTATTATACCAGTTGCTTATCCTCTTTTCAATCCTATCTAGCAAAGGCCTAAAATCCCTATAAGAAGGCTTCTTTGAGAAAATTGGAATACCAAGGTAGGTGAGAGGTAATTTCCCCAACCTTAGGCCTGTGATTAAGCCTAACCTCTCAGCATTTTATCTAGCACTTGCTGAGCAATATAGGGTACTTTTATCCTTATTTATTGAAAGCCCAGATATTCTATTAGACATATTTAAAACCAACATCAAAGAGTTTATAGATTTTGATCTGCCCTTACAAATAGGGGCACATCATCCACATATAATAAATGTGTGAGGTTTACCTTCTTACACTTAGAGTGAAACTTGAACTATCTATTCTAACCAATCACCCTTTTAATAAGTCTATTGAGCACCTCCATGCCTATTGTAAATAGATATGGTGAAAGAGGGTCTCCTTGGTGGAGGCCTTTTAGACCATTTATCTTTCTAGTGGTTTCCCCCATTTACTATAACATTGTACGAAGCAGATGTAATACATTCCCTAACAAGTTGTATGTAATAATCAAGAAAACCAAAAGCAATCAAAGTATTAGCTATAAACTCCAACTTAGTTGTGTCATATGCCTTTTAGATATCCACTTTAATAACACAGTCCTTACTAGCTTTCTTGTTAGAGTAATTCTTCAACAACTCCTGAACCATAATGATATTATCTCTCATTTGTCTTCCTTTGATAAAAGCAACCTGTGAAGGATCAATATAAGCAGGGAGCACCTTCTTTAGCCTGTTAACAAGCATTTTAGAAATGATTTTATAAAAAAAACATTGCAACAAGATATAGGTTTGTAATCTTTTATGGTTATTGGCATTTTGGACTTAGGAATCAATGTGATGAAATTCTTGTTTATCTCATAAGTAACCTCCCATTCGTGAAAAATTCCATGATTACCTGTGTGACTTCCTGTTTAATACGTGGCCAAGTTTTTTGAAAGAAAAGTGCATTCAACCCATCGGGCCCAGGAGCCTTATAGGGGTTAAGGGAAAACACTGCACTATCCACTTCATTTTCCTCAAATGGCTTGGATAATAAATTTTGAATCATGATCCAAAATCTTTTGATCAATAATACACTCATCTAAAAGATGAGGGGATGCATCCACTTCAACCGTTGAGCCATAAATTTTGGTAAAATATTGATAGACCTCTTGTAGCAAATCTTGTTGGCTATTTAATCGTGAACTAGATTCCATGACCAGTTCATTTATTCTATTAGTATTCTTCCTAGCTACGATTGCCTTGAAGAGAAATTTAGAGCATCTATGACCTTCTTAAACCCAAAGAATCCTGGATCTTTGTTGCAATATTGAGGTATGGTGATTAAGAGCTTGGATATATGCGCTAAGAGCATCTTTTTTCTTTTCCTTGTAAACAAGCATTCCAAGGCTAATCTTTAAGCAAACTCTAGATTTCTTCTAGCTTTACCAAAGCCATATTGACCCCCTTGTCAATTTGATATTTTATTGTTTTCACTGTATAAAAAAGCATAACAAATAAAATTATACTTTTATAGTTTACAGGAATTTGTGTGATATGTCAACAAACTGTAACTTAAATGTCAAAGTTAGTACTCGGAAATGAACGTGTTGCAATTTATGTGATATGAGAGTCAAGTCAAATACATGTGTTAGTAGAAGAAGATAAGTTCGATAAATCCACTAGGTAGTTAAACTATATGGAAGCAACTTATTTTGTGTTGTTCGTTGGACGCGTGTTGTAATAAAGCTTTAACAATCACTTAGATGGTATATTATAGGATTTTTTTTCATTAATTATACATCACCTAAAATGATTATAATTACAAATTATATGTTACAGAAATCTGCACATAATCAATTTAATCATTTTGTTTTTTAGAAAAAATTGAAAATCGTTATCCACACTACTTATAATTGAATTTACACATCTTATATAATTGAATTTAAATATCATCACTTTTCAATTTTTAAATTGAAATAACACAACCTTTCATATAATCTTATCGAGGGTAGATTTTCTTGTTGCATACACGATGGGATTATTCAGTTGAAATTTTATTCAATTTTATACTCAATCAATAATCCATACAATCAGTATATAATGAGAATTCATTATTATACATCTACTAAGAGTATATGACATCTCAATTAACAAATCAATTCTTTGAATAGATTTAGTAAGTCATACCCTAGATCATATCTCGCATTCTACTCTCCTTTGATCTCATTTATTCTATTATATTATTACTGTATTAAATTATTTACTTAAGAGACAATGGTCACCATTGAATACCTTTTCATGCAATCATTAATAAAAAAAATAACCCTTATTTGTTAACAATTCTCTTTTTAATTAAATTTAAATTTACTTTCCTAAAATTGTTGCAAAAAAATTGTATTTTACATGATATTTTGGTAACACCTAAAGTAACAAACTTTAAATTCAATTATCAAAAATTAAACAAAAGTTATGACAATATATGATAAGGTTTCTTTTAACCCCAGAGTTTTATACAACATAAGGTGAGATCATGTTACTTAAATTAATCTTTTTATGATCATTATTACACACATGGTACAATCATGTGCTATAACATTATCTCATTTTCTTTTATCATGTATGTCTTGCATTCATATAATATTGTATATATGTTTAAGTAAAAAATACATAACATATGAGTTGATTTCACTTATCTACTTCAATATTTATCTTTCAAAACTCATATATGTCAACTCAAAACATATATAGTAACCATCTGATCACATTCTAAATCAATTCCCTTTTATCTAAGATAACATTAATATTTTAAATTTTGCTCTCAATTACCACCTAAATAATAAATATTAAACGTGCCTCATCTTCAATTATTACAAATATTAGAGACAGTCCTTCCTATGAGAGAGCTAATATTTTATCTATCTAATATATATTTTTAACTTATACATAATGAATTCACATAAAGTATATATATTTTAGGAAAAATAATGACACATAGCCAAAAAAAATATTAACATTCATGTGACATTTTAAAGTGATAATACAATCAGTGAACATAAAAGTATAAATGTTTGTCAATTGCATTTTAATATTTATATAGACGTGGTAACTTCACACACCTAATGTATGCATATTAGCAAATTAGATTTGTCGTTAGGTTTGTCGCCATATCATGTATAGATATATATATATTATGTTCACTTCTGTTAATGCAATTATTTCGTTTACATAATTACCCTTGGTATCTAAAGACTTGGTCTTACAATAGTATCTGGGATCTTTAATAAAAGGGCCCGTTTGGTATTGCTATTGGTTGTAATTTTTGTTTTTTTATATTGGTTTTTGTGTATATTTTTGGGTTTTTGGGTTTGTTTTTGTTTATATGTTGTATTAGCATGTTGTTTTTTTGGTTTTTGTGTTATTTTTTCGGTTTCTATGTTTAGAAAAATAGAAAACCAAAACCAAAGAAAAAAATGAAACAAAAAAAGTCCTAAGCAACCACTATTTAATTATCATAATTGATTGTTAGTGAATCACTATTATTTTTAATTGTTTCTAAATTTATCAAGAATTTTCTAAGCTACACAATTTCTTATACTGCAGCTGAAAATATTTTAAATTTAGCTCCCACTCTAAATAATGCAATGTAAAATTATTTCTTAATTTTTGATGCTATTATACCAATGTTGAGTAATAAGACAAAAATCAAGGTAAATTTTCTTTCATCCAAATATCTTTCCCAATATATATCTGTATAATTTTATACGTAGATCATTGCCTTACATACATAAGACTTCAAATTGTACTAGAATAAGGAACTTTCTTACTTATTTCCTTTTTTGTAGCAATGATGGGTAAAATTTTTTAGTAAAGCTTTCATCCTTAGCTACAGGATTATCAATCAATTTGCAATTTTACCTACGAAATCATTCCAAGTATCTTTTGAATATATGTTGTTTAAGAAAGTGATAACAATATTTTTAAACGATCTCTTAAAGTCTTAACTCTAAGAATGTATACAACTTCTCTCATGTCTTTCCTTTCAAATTTAGATGGCAACTAATGTTTGATTTTCTTAAGAAATTCACAATTATTATAAGTAATCAAAATTTCATCCATGCAAAAATAAAATTACAAATTCATCTTTGAATCTTTTAATATACATATAATATTCATCATCGATCATAGTGAACTCATAAGAAATGATTATATTATGAAACGAATTATCATTTCTTTGAAGACTACCTCAGACCATAAATCGATTTGAATAATTAACATACTTTATAATATTGATCTATCGCAATGAAACCTACATGTTGCTCTATATAGATTTCTTTTTCAAAATTTGTATTTAAAAAATATTATTTACATCCATTTTATGTAATTCAAGATCCATATTGGCTATTATAGATAAAATGAGATGAATTAAAGTAAACCTAAAAAAAGGTGGAAAAATCCCTTTATAATCAATTCATTTATGTTATGTAAATTCTTTAATTACAAGACATACTTTATATCTTGTAATACTACCATCATCCTTTATTTTTATTTGAAAACCCATTCATTCCCTTTTTTTTTTTTTACCCTTTAAGAAGATCAATCAATTCTCATAATTAATTTGATCTTAAGAAAGTCATCTCTTCCTTTATTGCTTTTATCTATTTTTCTTTATGAGGCTAGAAAGGACTTCATATACATTCCTTGTCTCATCTTCTTCAATTTCAAATCGATGTTATGAAATATTCTATGATTACTTCAACATAATTGATAAAAAAAATCATCAATGTTCTAATTACTCACACTAGGATTAGATATAGTAGGTAAACATTTATCAGGTGGCAACATGAATTGATTTTTAATCAATTTTTTCATTTTATATATTACTCCCAATCGAATAAAATCCCCTTGATTCTCTATAATAAAATCATTTTGATCAAGTATCTCATATAAAGATAGGTCTTTACCTATCTTGACCTACATTGAAAATTTATTCTCTATAAATGTGATATCTTGTGATTCTGACAGGACCCCGTCCTATTGGACTAGGCAACCTGCCCGACACTTCATGAAAACCCTCCAGTCAATTATCTTAATCATACTAAAGAAGTCTCCATGAAGCTAAGCCTCATTTCCACTATCTTTAATAAGTCTTAACCTGTATTTCATTAAACATAAGTAGTGAAGTTTAGAAAATTTTTAAAAATTTCGGCAGCATAACAACTGTATTTTTTCAAATCGAAAAATTTCACAAGACCTGCAACAATTCAAAACACTACTATATTCACCATAAACATACTCCACTACAACTCAGGACATTTAAGTCCACTCAAAAGCAACATCAAGAGTTCAAAGCATTCATTTAAAGGATTAAGTAATAATTGTTTTACAAAAATCTTATACATATATGTCATTAAATACAATATGCACAATGCAAAAGTTTCCTACACAGCAGCACTTGACGAAGACAGCTACACATGCGGTGGAGTCCTGGCTACTTGAGCCTCTGAGTGAGCACCTCGGAAGTTATTTGAAAATAAGAGAAAGAGTGAGATAAACGAGCTTAGTGAGTAATATGCATTTGTCTAAACAGTTATAGAAATTCTTTCCCTAAATTTCTAGCACCTACAACAGAACATAAGTAGAACATTGCACAAACACATCATCACATATAGAACAGATTTAAGAAAAAACTTAATTCACCGATTAGAAATAGATACTATCATTTTTTTGTCACCAGCTCTTCTAGAAATTTTTCCCTACAAGTCTTATATTTCCAAAGCCTCTATGTTTATTCAATTTAGTGTAGGATTCCAAGAGATATACCCAATTACTACTGACTGGTCACAACAAGCGACGATTTTCCAGAATCAACTTCGAGCTAGAAATTGAATTACCTAGAGACAGAATTAAACTCCACATCCTTCATAACAATTCTAGCCCTATGTGTCTAGTTTCCAAAGAGCCTAATATCATCATATTTGGATGTGTATAGGTCATGATATAGCTAAAATACTGATACCAGTCCAGAGGGCGTATACCAGCAAACAAGGGTTAAAACAAGTAGCAGCTGACATAATTTCAGATCAGGATTGCGTCGCCATTTGGACCTAGTATCTTAGGGTTTTAGGCAAACTTGTCTTCTAACCAAATGTTCTCCATTGTCCTAGCTTTCTAATTACACCAAGATCATGCAAAAAGGTTTAAAAATCTGAGAGTTATACTCCAAACATTACAGACTATACAAACTGTTCACAATCAGGGGCAGAATTTTGGAACTCCATTCAAGTCCGATTTTGAACCTCTTAGAGCCAAAATAAAAATTCGAGTTCTAAAGAAAATGTATAGATATATGTGTCTAGTTTCATATTCCCTAAACATCACTCAATTTAGACATCTATAATTCAAGATATGGCCAAAAAACTATACATAGGTTAACAGAATCCTTCTAGCCAACGGGTTTACCCACTCCTAATCTTATAACCCATTAAGCAAAGCATAGAATCAACTCTAAAAATCACTAGTTTAGGGAACAAATGACTAACCTTAATTCACCCTTGCTTGAAGATTATGTAGGAAAAAATTGATGGGAGAGAGGAAAAAACGTGAGAGAGATGAGAGAATCCAATCCCAACTTTATGCTCCTTTCATGCTTCTTGCTTCAACATACACAAAATGGAGAGAAAAGGGAGCTTGCACCTTTAGTTCCTCATCTAGCCAAAAGTGGAGTGGAAAAGAGAGGAAAATATGTTATTTTGCTTAGCTTTGGAGAGGTAGACGAAGTAGTGTTCTTCCTCTCTTCATTAATGCACAAAATGACAATTTAAAGTCCACTTTATGCCATCCAATCATCTTCTTACACACGGCATCCATTAAGGCCTTACTTTATGACATCCAATCATCTTTTTACACATGACATAGTATATATATACTTATACATGTCTTTTGTACTTATACATGTACCTGTACATATATACAAGCTATTGGAATGGTCCGATGATACTGGGGTTGGGCTAACCGAAAATCGGTTATAATTTTTTTTTTCTGAAACTTATTTTATTAATTTGGACGCTGCGATTCCATCGGAATGCCTTACTAGGTCATCTGAAATAATTTAATTACTTGAATCATCAACATATAGTCATACTTAGGAAATATTACAACATAATGAGGTTCAGGGTCTTACATTAGAGATATGCTTACATAATATGTCTAGGTTAAGTGTGAACTTAACTAAGATAATAGATTCTATAGAACAAACTAACACATTTAGTCAATAGGTTGGGATAGAGAGAACTTTTGCTTAATTTATTGATTTGAATAGATTTACATAACTTGAGAGAGTGTGTAATTTACCTTAGGGAATCTACAATCTAAAAAATTCGAAATTTGAGAACTTAGTGTTACTTCTTATAAGTTTGTCTAGGCATTTTATTTTTAATTATTTTTTTTCTTTTAATTATCAAATCAATCAATCAACCTTTCACTTTTGAGTAACTAACTAAATCTAGATAGGAATTCATTAGTAATACTAGTCCTTATGGTTCGACACCTAGACTCATCCTAACTATATTGTAGTCGATAAATACACTTGTCTTTTCGTGTATTGTGATATTGTTTAGTGTGTTCTTGGCTATTTTTCTTTCAAAACTTAGATAGGCATACAACATATCAAACATCACTTAAAATTTGGGTAAAAGGGTGGTCTTTCTCAAATTTCAATTCTCTAGGTAAACCCTCCTTTCTCTTATCACCTTCACTTAGTTCAATAATTTGTTTAGTAATTGAAGGCGTTTTTTTTAAAGTTATCCCCTTTTTTCTCTTTTAATCCTAATTTCTCCATATATTTAGATAAACCTATACAAGCATCATCAAAACTCTTTTTTCACATCAGAATGGATTGATTTATCAAAAACTACGTTCATAGTATCTTTAATCATCATGGTTTTCTTTTTAAACACCTTATAAGCTTTATTACTAAAATAATAACCTATAAATATGCCCACTTCGAATTTTGCATTAAACTTACCTAAGTTATTTCTAGTTTTCAAAATGAAACACTTACACCTAAAAACATTGATAAATCCAACCTTTGGCTTCCTTCTATACCAAAGTTAATAAGAAGTCTTATCTATATAAGGTAAAACCTTATTAGATGCATGACATGCAAATACTAGGGCTTCTACCTAAAAATACTTAAGAAGATTATATTCATTAAATATAGTCCTAGCCACTCTCAATAACTTTATTATGGAAAATCCCATTTTCCTTACAATATGCATAAAAGTCCCATTCCTAAATTCCTTACCATGATCACTCCTAATGAGTGAAATATTAGAACCTTTTTCTAATTAAACTCTCTTAGTAAATTTAATAAAATACCTATAACCTTCATCCTTACTAGTTAGAAATATAACCTAAGTAAACCTATTAAAATCATCAACTATCATATAAACATATAAATTTCCACCTAAACTGGCAACTTTAGATTGACTAAATAAATCTATATACAAGAATTTTAAAGGTATAGATGTAGTTACTTCATTTTTCTTCTTGAAAGAACTTTTTTTTTACTTTCCCATTTGACATGGATCACACACCTTATCCTTTTTGAACATCTCCTTAGGTAACCTAATTACAAGCTTCTTATTGCTTAGGTTGAAAATATGCTTCATACTTGCATGACCTAATTTCTTAGGCTACATCTAAGTATCTTTACTTATAGAAACAAAACATTTATCATTGTTGTTAGAGAGATCATTTAAATCAAATTTATAGATATTCCTTTTTCTATTTCCAATGAAAAAATATTATTTTCTACAAATTAGAAACTATGCAAGATTTTCCCTTAAAACTCACTTTGAAATCATTTTCACAAAGTTGGCTAACACTTAGTACCTTATGCTTTAAACCATCCACTAAAAACACATTATCAATAGTACTATTTTTCTTACTAACTTTGCCAATGCCAATTGTCTTACCCTTGACATTGTCTCGATATATGACATAGCCTCCATCTTTACACGTCAATGAGATGAACTAAGAAGCATCTCGAATCATGTGTCTAGAATAACAATTATCTACATTCCATGTGCTTCTTTTGAATTCCTATAAAATAAACAATTTCATTTGACTTTAGGTACCCATATTAATTTGTGTCTTTGAGAGTTAGATAACTTTCTACTGCCTATATCTTTTGAAAAATATAGGGCTTTATTTGCTTATCAAAATGAACTTATCAAAATGACCAAATCTTCTACAATAATGGAAAATTTATGGAACATCATAAAAATGCAAATGTGGTCCCATATTACTTCTATATGCATTTCAAGAACATGCATTCCTAAATCTCCTTCCTTGATGAAAATTTTGCCTAAAGTATGCATATGGCAAATTTCTAAATGCATGAGCATGCATATGGGGAGCATGTGAGGGAATTGGCCTAAATTACATGATAGCCTATTGTTAGGGGTTAAATTTGTAGTATTTTTGGATATTATTTTATGTTAATTTAACCCTATTTTAGTGATTAAATATTTTATTTATGTGTTATTATGTTTACTTTATATTAGGGAGCTTAAACATGAAGATTGGAGTCAAAATATGAAAGTTGTGCAAAAAGTCAATTCAAAAGTCAACCTATAACGGCACCGTAGTTTAAGATGAACAGGGTGTCGTTATAGGTCGGTGGGGTGTCGTTACAGCACGTGCAGCAGCCATTTTTTACCCAAATCTTCAATATTTGTGGCTTGACTTCTTCCTCCACTTGCAGCTGTTCAATCCCTATATAAAGGGGCCTCTCCCAGACGTTTTAAGCATCAGTTTTAAGCCTTAGTATTCAGATCAAAGTAGTCTTAGGTTGTTTTTCATTTCTTTCTTTTGTAATTTAAGTTTTTCAGGTTGTTTGAAGTTCCAGAAGCAGTAATCACGTAGTTTTGAGTTAGAATACCATCTGGGGATGTGATT
>JAOXYD010129122.1:0-11016 GCA_028565735.1 Pinacopodium congolense | reverse complement strand
GTCTATTAAATGCTAACTCTCGTTATATATTTAACACAAATTATCCAACTCACTATCTCGATTTGTTGTAGGGTTTACGCACAATAAACAACATAAATATTTCTAAAATTAAATTAATAACCAAAGGGTCCCAAATAATTCAAACAACAAATCTTTAAAATATTTTAGTGACACATAATAATAAATATAAGTTCAATCAAGTATATATTCTTAAAAATATATAACATAATAAAAGTAAAAGTAACATAAAATAAAAATAAATCTGAACATAAAAAAAAAGAATTTGTTGAACTCTTGAAAAAAAAATTTAGCTTGTATGTGTAAAAATTTGGAATGACTCTCTTTTCTTCCTCTTCTTTACCGCTGCCTGCGTCTCGTCGTTTCTGTTTGCGCCTCCTTCCCATTTGTTTGCTATCTGAATCTGCTCTTTTTTAAATCTGTCTCTGCGTTTTCTTTTTTATTTCTGACTACTGGTTCACGCTTGTCTCCAGGGCTGCTAATTCTTGGATTTGGACTGCTGCTACTGCTGGAAGACTGGTGGAGGGTAGGCTGCAGCTTGGGAACTGGACCAGAGGAAGTGCAGTATGCGAGCTGGTGGAGCGTCTGGGCTTATCTGGAGGAGAGGAGGTCTGGTGGGCTGATACAGGGCTCGGGTTGCTGGGATGGGCGAGTAGGAGCTAGTTGGCAGGCGCAAGAGCGAGTCTAGCCTATGGGCGTAAACGGGCTTGGAGCGTTGGGCCAGAGCGAAGTAGGTTGTTGGCTCGCAGGTAGTGCAGGTGCGAACTCTGGCGCGCTCGCCGGCTTGGGTGCACAGGGGGTGACGCGAGCTGGCGCTGGGGCTTTGGTAGGAGGCACTGGGCTGGTATACTGGGTAGGGCTGGCGCAGGACGGGCTCAGCACTTCAGGCCTCCCTTCTTCCTTTTCTGTTGTTTTTTTTTTCAACTTCAAATTTAATTTTTAAATTTAATTTACCTACATAATGAATAAATACACCAATAAATTTAATTCTAACCCAACATTAATAATTAAATAATAATAAAAGCATAAAACATAAATAAAAACACTTAAATAAACAAAACTTAATCCAAATTAATACTAAATACAAATAAAACAATGATTAAAATTATATTAAACATAAACACACAAATTAAATATTAAAACATAATAAAAACAACATATTATGCAAGAAACACATACAAAACACTTAGAAAAACACATACTAAAACACAATTATCAAAGGGCATTCAGAATAAACAAAAACCCACAAGATAAACCATCACACAATCAATAATCAACAAAGGAAGACCTGAAATAACAATTAATTAAGCTTAAACAACCAAAATCAAGGCTAAAAATTAAAGAAACAATTATTTGTTGATATATATCCAAGAACCCATACATTATCCAAGACATCCAAACTTAAAACTCACCAAATATTCAATCTATATGCATTGAAAGCTAGAAAAAATGAAAATACAACTCTCATATTATTATAACTAAAAATCAGCTGAAAACTTCCCAAAACACTTAACTAAACTGCTAGAAATCTAAATATAAGCAAAAACTCAACCTATGAACCTAAGCACATCAAGAAACTTCAAGAAACAGGGAGAAATAAGTTGAAAAGCTTAGGAAAACTAGGGCGACCTCCTCTCCTTTATTTCTATCCTTTTTATATAGTTAATTGTGTGTGCCTTTATTTTGTTTTGTGTAGTAGCATTTAATTTTAAGGTTTAAAGCCTTTTTAAGTGTGTTTTAGTAAGGTTTGGTATGTCTTCCTTAGCATTTCCTTTGTTTTTTATGTGATTTAATTAATTTTTGAGTGTTTAAAATCTCATTTCTAGGGAAATTTAATGAAAAATCCCATGAATTTTATTGGAACAAGGTTTAGGAAGAATTCTATGCAAGTTTAGGGCTGAATTTCATTAGAAAAGAAGTCAACAGTAGCTATACAGTGGTCTAGTTTGACCCCCCGTACAGTAATGTTTGACATGCATATTAGTCAGCTAGTCAGAGAGCAATATGGCAACCCAATACAATGGGACTTTCAAAGACTGCCGTATAACTTCATAAATAGCGTTAAAATGTCAGTGTTCTGGAAAAACCATGTTCTTCTTCTTCCTTTTTCTCTCCAGCCACTATTCACCCCTTTATCGCCTCTTTTTATTCAAATCCTCATATCTTGCTTGTTTTTCAACCAAATTGTGAGTTTTTTTGTGCCATTTTATTGCATTTTTCATTATCTAAATGATTATACCCATAAATCATCCAAAAATTCACTCAAATTACTCTAAAATTTCATAAAATCTTTTAACTTTAATGTTCATATTTAAAGACATTTTTTTTATTTTCTTGAGTTTTTGGTTTCCATTTGCTTAGATTTTGGTATTGTTTTGTTGAAATTTTCATTAACTTTCTAACAATACTAATTTTTTAGCCTAAACCCTTCTTTGAAATTTTAGATATTTTTTAAGGAATGGAATATTCTCTTGAAATTAACCAGAAGAATTTTCTAATTTTTTTTCACATCTTCTAACTCCTTTCAACATATTTATTAAACATTTTTGGATAAAATGGGGCTTAGGATTAGTTTTAGGCAACCTTTAAAAAAATACTAGCATTTGATCTCACATGCTTCACTATCAAAGAGAACTCATATTGGTACGACCCCATCGAACTAATGAATTCATTCATAAATTGTCCATTCATCCAAACTTTGAGGCCTTCCATTCATTAGGCTAGGAGCTAGTTATGACTTTCACAGGACCCTACTATTTGGACTTGATTCACGAATTCTTCGTGAATATCAAGGAAAAAGATGAGGCACATAAGATTGAAATCCACAACTTTGTGAGAGGTACCCCAATTCATTTGACTCATAGTTTTCTTTCTGAATTTTTGAATGTGCCAAATAAAGGAGATGTGTACATTATGGCAAAATATTTAGTTCACGGAGATTCCATTTCCTCAAATCTTAGTTTTCCCTTTGCCACTACTATTGCCTTAAGTTTGATTAAGAAATCCCCTTGAGCCTTTTTTGCTACATATTTAAGGTTATGGGAGCATATAATTATAGTCATTTTAAGTGCTAATGTTGTCTCAAAAGAAAGTGGATGGAATGAGGTGAGGCTTAGTAATGCCTACATACTTTACAAGATGCTCTATGGTTTAGGAGTTGTTAAGGGATTACCATTTGTTGGCTTTATCATCACATTTATGCGGGATGTAGTTAAAATGCAAAAACCAAGCACAAACTTCTAATTTTTTTTGCCTCTTGAGTAAGATTATCTAAGCAGCAAGAGTTAATGCTAATTATGAGGTTTCTAGGGATAAAATTTGATATATGTAAATCAATGTAGCCATACTTAAGTTATAGAAGTTTGCTCCAGTAGGAGGCGAGTGGCATCAATTACAAGAGGGTGAGATACTTGATGCGCCACCTATTCGTGATGTCCCTCTTATAGTACATAAGGAGGAGATAGGTGACGCTTTATCTGAGGCCACTCTGACTATTCATCCACCTCACTCACGTTAACCTATTGTTAAGGCTTCACCTCTTATGGACATTTAACAAATTAATCTTATGGCCATTATGTTGAGGATGGAATCTCATATTTCTTTTAAGATTTATGAGTTTCTTGGTGAGGTTCATTAGCATTTGAATCATATGGCTCTTCATGTTGATGGCATGGATTCCTGTTTAGAGCGTCTTGATGAGTATTTAGAGAGCTCAAGCTCGAGATAATCCCGATTTTTAGTTATTTTGGATTGTTCTTACATTTTGTTCTCGGATGTTATTTCTTTTCAATATTTGTGTTTCATAGTTTAGGTTGTCTTTTTGTTCTTTCTAGATCTGACTTATTACTTTTAGATGTATTTTGGCTCCTTGGATGTACATTGATGATTGCATATTTTTTATATTGGAGCATTGTTTTTATCTCAATTCCATTTTGTACTTTGATTGCTTATCTCATTTCAGTTCCCATAATTTCTTCACTATGAACTCCAGTAGATCAACTTGCTTCAACTAGATCAAACGGGTGCATTCTTCTCTTTTATCCCTTTCACTATTATGCTTTATTGTTGTTATAAACAGTGAGGACACTCTTCCATTTAAGTGTGGAGGAGGGATTTATCAATTTATCACACTTGAGCTCCTAGTTATCTTTTAGTATATCTTTTTATCGATTTTCTCTTAATAGTCCATAATTTTTGGAAAAAAATTTCAATTTTGATGCTTATTATTGTCCATGTTTTCTTTTGAATTCAATTATTTTGACAATTTAAAATGTTATGTGACTAATTTTAACTATTATTGACTAAATTCTTTTAACTCATTTCATAATTTGGATAACGGATACCTAATGATTATAATTATATTTTACATATAAAATGCAATATACTGAGTAATTTTATGGTTTCTTTTTAGAAACTTTTATCATTCAAAGAAAAAATGAAAAATCAGAATTGACCTAAAAAATTAATTAATTAAGTGAGCAGAATTCACTCTACTGACTTCTGACCTTATTAAAAAAAGCTATATATATATATATATAAGGTTGAAGTTAAAGAATAATGCTAATAGCCAGTTAAATATCTAACTCAATTTAAGTAACTGGAAGTTGTTCACGAAAAAAGTTCACCTTTATATCAAAAGATCGACTTTTTAATCAAATTGCTCACATATTTAATTAATTACTTAATTAATTAAAGTATGGCTTAAAATAAATAAAGGATGTGGAAATGTTTTGAAAGTTAATGCATTAAACTCAGCCTATTTGTCTTTTACATGTGGAATTGATTTTTGTGATTCAAGTTGAAGACTAAAAAAGAATGAAATGGTTTAAGTATACTTGCAATTTGATGTGATTAATTGATTATATATCATTTTAATGAGCCATTATTTTTTAAAGATTAAGAAAACATTTTTAATAATTATGTTTTTTATCTTGGATTAATTTTCCTTTGGTTATATACTATTATGATAAAATTGAATGATAAATTTACTTGAGGACAAGTAAAAGCTTAATTATAGGGGAATTGATAGGATCAAATTTATTGTGTTTTTAATGGATATTTGTTATGTTTTGACCCCTAATTTCATTTTTATATGTTTAATTTATGCTTCGAATTTTCTAATTTACAAAAAATGGAAGTTAATTGAAGAATTATGCAAAAAGATAGCAAACGAGGCATTTTCCAATAATTATATGTAGGTCCAAAGAGGCCCACTTATTACTCCCTGGAACCCCCTTATTAATGTCGCACATCAAGAAATATACGACGATTGCCATCCCACCATATAGCTTCGAGTAAACCTGCCATATAGCTAGCAACTGGACATATCTCCACCAAATCTCCAATATTGTGATTGAGGCATGTCTTCCATTAATTCTTTTGTCTAGGAAGAACTAACTAGGAGGTCCTATTTGAAATGTCTAGGAAGAACTAACAAGCAAGAAGATCATATTTGAAATGTTTAAATTTTTCTCTAGCTTCTCTCTAAGATAGTTCTTAGTGTTCTTAAGCTTCAAACAACTATAATTCGATTTCTAAGTTGTTTTTTGAGCTACCAATTGATGGTGCTTGTTATTAAGACTTATATCTGAGTCTAGAAACCATCATAAGTAGTTTTCTATCTCAAATCATTTCACTATTTTCTTTGCTTTTAGGATTAATTAAGAACATTATGCTTAAGCTTATGTCTTTGTATGTGCTTTAAGCTTCATACAAGTTTATTGTTAATTTGGAGGTGTGCTAGAATTTAGATCAAGTTGAGGAGTCTATGAATCATCCAGGAGCTCTCTTTAGGTGTTTTATAACTTCTAAACTCATTATTTAAGCTCTTGTTTTAAGATTATTCAAAGCCTGTTGCTTAAGTTGCATGTTATGCTTATTTTGATCATTATGTGTGGCTGATTTGATTGTTATCTAAGGATTGGTGTATAAATTAGTTAAGAGAGCTTGTATGTACAATTAAGGGTTTGAAATTTTGTTTCTTGAAGGTCTAAACATACTGTTTTTAAGTTCATCAATTAATAATTGATTAAAAGATAACCTACAACTTGAGAAATCAACTTAAGTTATTAGAAAAATTAATAAACAATATAAATCAATCATTAAATGGCCAAATCTTGATTATTTGTGAAAGTGTGAGTTTTGAGATTGCAGATTCAAGAGTTAACTTCTTGATTTTAAAGCCTATTAACTTAATTTAATGCATGGCTAAACTTTAAAATAAGAAGAAAAAAAAAGGCATAGTCTTAATCATAGCTTTGTCTTAAATTTGTGAAGATACTTTAAATTAGCCCTTAAAAATGTTAATTGCTCAATTAATTCATTAATCACCTAATCCTTAGCTAATTTCCTCACTTTGGTAATTTTTGGTAATTTTTGAAAACGATCTAAATTCAAAATTACATAGTTTGAAGCAAGTTAGGTTAAATTAGCATTTTCTAGATTTTTAATCATTTGATTGAAATTTCCTAAATAATTGTGATATAATTAACCTAATAATTATAAAATTTTCCTATGGAACCTACACTTAGGGTATTTAAAATACTCTAGTTTATTACTTTTTCGATAAATGCACTTGCCTATGCCGTTATTTTAAAATCAAAGTTCGAACTTGTGTTTTAAAATTTTGGGCACCCAAAACCAACCAATATATCTTAAGGCTTCCAAAATGTCCTCTAAAGTCTATGTAGTTACTTCTAGCTCACATGGAGTTATGAATAAGAAACACAAGCATCATGGTTGGTATAAGTAGAATAATAATAAGAGATTTAACCAATCTACTTAAGACTCTCAGAAATTCAAGTGGAACTGACAAGGAAAGGGAAAGTGCCTCTTAACGAAGAAGAATATGAAATGAGTAAAGTGCTATAATTATGGTAATAAGGGTCATTTTACTTAAGATTGTACCGAGTCGAAAAAGGTACAACTTTATAGTACAAGCATTTGTTCAGTGAATTTTTTTGTTCTATTTTTCTAACTGAATCGCATCAAGATGCCTTCATTGACTTTTGTAAACTCCTACATGGAAATCAATGGCTTTATATAGGTGACAATTCTAAAGTTGCTATACAAAGGATTGGCACATGCAAGTTAATCATGTGTGGTGGACGACCCTTCATCCTACAGAAAATGTTATTTGTTCCATAGGTTCGTAGGAATATTTTATCTGCATTAATGTTAGTCAGACTTGGTTTCAATATAAATTTCCACGATGATGGAATGGATTTGTTTCTTGGACTATTTATTATGATCATAGTTTTATGTGTGATGATTTTGTTATACTGAATTTTTTGAATGAAAATAATAATATTAGTTATTCATTAGTTAAATTTAGTAATTCTAACATTGATGCAACTTTGTGACATGCTAGACTATGTCATATTAGTCAAAATCAAATAAGTCAATTAGCCAAAAAAGGACTTTTAAGTAATCTAAATTAAGTAGATCTACCTATATGTGAACATTGTCTAACTAATAAAATGACTCGAAAGCTGTTTGGAAAGGGAACACGAGCTTTGTATTCATTATAATTAGTTCATTATGGAATCTATAATTCAATGAATATAAGGACAAGACATAGGGCCAGTATATTTCATCACTTTTATAGATGACTATACTTGGTATGATTATGTCTACTTGATTTCTCATAAATCAGTTGAAATGTTTCATAAAGTATATGAACTTGGATGAGAACCAATTAGATAGAAAAATAAAAGCATTATGAATGGATCGATGACAAGAATACTTGTCTAATAAGTTCAAGGTTTATGAGATGAAAAAGGAACAGAAAGGCAATTAATAATTCCTAAAACCCCCACAATAAAATGACATTGCTAAAAGACAAAATATGGCATTATTAGAAATGATTAGGCTTATAATGGCACAAACAACTTTACCAATCATCTTTTAGGGTGATGCGTTGTTAACAGTCACTCATGTACTTAATCATGTGCCCAAAATATTAGTTACTAGCACACTATATGAGTTATAGATTAGTAAAAGACCTGATATATCAAATATTAGACCTTAGGGGTGTACAACCTATATTCACAACCTTTCTCACAAACATGGGAAGTTAGGCCTAAAATTGAGGAAGAATATCTTTACTAAATACTCAGAACACTCAAAAGGATATGTGTTCATTGGTGAACAAGGTAATGAAAGAGTAACTAAATTTGAATAACGAAATGTAACATTCTTAAAGGATGATTTTTTCCAAGCAGGTGGAAATAAGCAAAGATCTCTTATTATATGAAACTCTTGATCAACATGATTCTATGATGAAGAATCAAGAAGAGGAACTTTAACTAAGTAGGAGCAATTCCACATAAAGGTTCCTTACGATGACTGATTCAAATGGAAGTAATTAAAGGAATCATGAATTTGTTTCTGATGAACCTCATTTAAGATGAAGTAATAGAGAAATAATTCTTCGACATCTTTTTTAGATCAAAAGGGAAATTAATATGATTATCCCATAAAAGGAAGAAGATATAAGGAATGTAAATGAGGCTCTTATTAGTCTTACTAAAGAAGAATGGATGAAAGAAACTAAAGAAGAAATAACTTCTTTAAGCTCTAATTAAGTATGAGACTTAGTTAATCTCCCTAAAAGGCGTAAAGCAATTAGGAACAAGTGGTTCTTAAAACCAAGTGAAAAGATGATGGTAGTATTGAAAGACATAAGGTACACCTTGTAGGAAAAGGATATACACAACATGAGGGAATTGATTATGAGAAATTTTTTCATTTGTTATGAAGTTTGCTTCAATCTATCTTATTCTAGCTATAGTAGCCAATATAGATCTTGAGTTACATCAAATGGATGTAAAGACTACTTTTATCAGTGGAGAATTAGATGAAGAAATCTATATGAAACAACTTGAAGGTTTTATCAAGGTAGGTCAAGAAAATAAGATACGTCGATTATTAAAGTCAACTTATGACCTGAACAGTCATTAAGACCATGGTATATTCATTTTCATAATATAATTATTTTGTATGATTTTCACATTATCGACAAGGAACATTGTGTGTATATTAAGAGATCTAAAGATAAATTTATGATGTTACCTTTATACGTAGATGATATATTAATTGCTTGTAATAATTGTGTGTTTATTAAGCAAATCAAAGACTAATTATCATCTAAGTTTAAAATTAAAAACATGGGTGAAGCAACATACATTATTAGAGTTAAGATCTTAAGAGATCATTCAAAAAGGTTGTTATTGCTTTCTTAAGCCATTTACATTCAAAGAATTCTTAAACGATTCTGTATGTAAGATTTCAAACCAATTAATAATCTTATTGCTAAAGGTGAAGGTCTCAATAAGAGAAATTACCTAACAATGTCATAAGAACAGGGATAAATGAAGAAAATTTCCTACTCTAGTGCAGTTGAAAGTCTTATGTACTCAATAATATGTACAAGACCAGATATTTGTTATGCTATTAGAATGGCAAGCGTATATAAATCAAATCAAAGTTAAGCACATTGGAAAGTAATAAAGAGAATATTACATTAATTAAAAGGAATAGAAAACTATGCATTATGTTATCAAGGAAACAATCTATGTATACAAGGGTATAAAATGCAAACTGGGGAGGAGATTTAGATGAAAGAAAATCAACCTCTGGATATGTATTCTTACTCAATAATGAAGCAAAATCATAAAAAAGTAAGAAACAATCCTATGTTGCATTGTCTATAATGAAAGCTAAATTTATAGCATTCTCTACTGCAATACAAGAGACTATGTGGCTTCATCAATTCTTGGTGCAATTAGGAGTCATTAAAAGTGAAATTGATCCAGTGATCATCAATTGTAATAGTAAAGCTGCAATTGCTTATATAACAGATCTCAAATTCCATTGTAAAATAAAGTACATAAATACCAAGTATAATTATGTGAATGATATAGTTGTACGAGGAGAAGTGAACATAAATATATATATATATATATCTACACAAGATATAGTGGCAGACTCAATGACAAAACCAATTTCTCAATATGTATACATTAGTCATATAAAGTCACTAAGACTACGTAGATACTGAAATGTAACATAAACATTTCTTTCTGTATGTTCATTCATTGAAATTTCATATTTAGATATATATGTATGTTGAAGATTATAAATTATGTATCATTTGATTCTTAAATATATATTTGTTTTGCAAAAATATATTTTAAGATGAACCAAAAGTATATGAGACAGATGAGAGATTGGTTCTCTCACAAAAGCAATCACCTCTAATATTGGTGATCACTAAAGATGAGATAGGTTTAAAGTTTATTATCGAGGTGATAGTTGAAAGCATAAAACGTTAACTATAAATGCCACAAGGAAATTAGTTCAAAGTGATTGAATTATTACTATATCTATTTTACGTTGCCAAATATGAGTTTTGAAAAGTTTTAGAGTAGATAAATGAACTCAAGTTAAATATTAAGTATGATTGAACTATCATCTATACAATAGTTCTTGAATAAAAGACATTCAAGTTCAATAAAATAGGTAAATACTGTAATTTTAAGGATTAAATTTATATTATTTTTTTAATGTTATTTGATGTTAAGTTAAACTTATTTTAGTGTTTAAATGTTCCTTTTATGTGTTATTATGTTGACTTTGCATTAGGAAGCTTAAATATGAAGATTGGAATCAAAATATGAAAGTTGTGTAAAAAGTCAACCTATAACAGCACCCTATGTAGACCACCATTGAAGGACTGTAGACCCCCGTTAAAGAAAACAGATTTTGCATGCTAACGGCGGGCTGTTCATCCTATAACGATGTCATTGTAGATCGGTGGAGGATGCCATTGAAGGATGGCAGAAGTGTTTTTCAGCAGATTCTTCAACATTTGTGGCCTATCTTCTTGCTCCACTTGCAACTGCTTCACTCCTATATAAAGAGGGCTTCTCCAGACATTTTAGGCATCCAGTTTCAGTTGTAAACACCTTAGTTTTAGTTAGTTTTCATATTAAAGTA
>JAOXYD010129111.1:0-11016 GCA_028565735.1 Pinacopodium congolense | reverse complement strand
TTTGCAAAAAGTTTTTAATACCCAATTCAACCCCCCCCCCCTTTTGGATGTCATAGGACTTACAAAACGTGCCTAAAATATGTATAAAATGGGTACTATCAAATGCGCCGCACTTTAACTATTACTCGTCCTCAAGCAATGACTTAGAAACTCCACTCAAAACAATTCTAATCAAATTTTAAAGGTAATTGAGTATAAAAAATTGAAAATCATTATAATTGATGTAGCTTATATATCACAACTTTATCATGACAAAAAAGCTTTTTGACATGCAAATACACTATTAGTAATAAGCAACCCTTTATGTACAATACTAATCATCCCAACATATTCATACCGATTATTATAAAAATTTAGTCTAAAGTGTTTAAAACAAAACAATCAAAATTTAAATTTAAATTAAAGATTTATTTAGAGGTTACTTAATCTTTTGACACGAAAGGAAACACCTTATTATTAATGACCCTCAATTATTCATTTAATTAACTCTTTTAAATTGTTGGAGATGACAACTAACCTTTGGACATGAAGATGAACACCTTGTCATGAAATTAATGAATAGTTGTTCAACGGTCACCACTTTAAAAACATTAATTATATTGTAATACCAAAATTAGCAATAAATTAATATGAAATATCTAAACAATAGCTCTTAAACTCTGAATAATTTAATTTTTTATAATATAATAAATAATATAACCATCTTCTTCCTCACTCTTAACTAAAATTATCCCTAGTTTGAGGGCTAAAAATCAAAATAAAGCGCAATAAGTATAAGAGAAAAAGAGAGTAGTACTCTCTTGAAGATTTAATTCCAATTGTATGCATGGATGAGATAATTTTATGCCTTGTGATTAGTTTGGGGAGAAGAAACTAATGCTTTTCCATTCTTTAATATAATTCTTAAATATAAGCTTTATCCAAATGATTAGATCAAGATTGATAAAATAAAATAAAAAGAAAAAGAAAAGAAAAGAACTCCTATAAAATGAAAAAGTTTAAAACATCCATAACGAAATAAAATAAAATAAAAAAGGAAAGTAAACTATAAATAAATAAATTCAAAGAAATTCAAACTTGATTGTCGTAATCATCCATAAATACGTAACATCAATCATCAGGAGGTGGCAGTTGGTGATGGAATTGCATAAACTCTAGTCATATAGCATGTTGCTCCTCCCATCTAGCCTATTGGCATCTCTACTTCTCCTCTAATCTTACTTAGTGTATTTGGTAGTACTCTACTCATCTAAACATGTATGGCATCTACTTAGGCACTGAGCTAAACAATCCCTACAGTCAATGTGGAGTTTGTGTTTATAAAGGTCCCAAATTTAGTTCCATCATCATCATCCTCCTTCTTGTAATTCATGTGTTGTTCATCTTAAGGTGGTTGAGATCCTTTAAGTTAATGATAACCCTTAGCTTTTCTAATCAATCTGATCTAAATTCAAACTGAGGCATTTAATGGCTCCATGTTAATCCATTACCATAAATCTAATCTACTCAACTGTATTCTCATGTTTGTTGCCAACCTTATGGTATAAGATGATCCACTAAGTTAACCTCTTATCTACTCATTCTAGTGACAAACAAGATGGATTAAAGAACCCTAGGTCAATGCTTACTCCATGCATAATGTACCATAAATGGATTAGATTGCCCTAGTTAACTACCTTTAAGCTCCCATATATGTCCATTGTATAGATAATTAGCCTATAAAGAATCCTAAGCACTAGAGTCTTTATCTAGGTATGTTTGGTGGCACCAGCCTAATAATCACCATCTCCTATCTGATAAGATTGAAATTTATTCAATTTTCATATGCTTTCTAATGTCATTTCAATTTTATTTTATTATTTGAATACTAACTTTGTGTTATATTATGTTTAATGACAGGTTTATTACATTAGCACAAATTTTAGATCAAAGCATGAAGAATTTAAAGGAACTTGAGCAAAAACCAAAGATTATATCAATTTGAAAAAAAAAAAGGAAAATCAGTTGAAAAAACAAGCTGCCAAAACGCAACTTGATTTACGTTTCAAGCTCATCATTTTCTATTAATTGAAACCAAAACGATAGCTTTTAGCTTAGATAGAGAGCACCAGTTGGAAGCAAAATGGCAAAGGCGAGAAGAAACAAAATGACGAGCAGGATGGAGAAAGCGAGAGCTAAAAAGAAAAACGGCAAAATGGAGAAGAGTTTGGTTTTTTAATGAATTAAGACACGCAACCCTAAGGAATAGGGGGAGGGAGGGGTCTTGGTCTTGGCTATTGGCATAAGTTATTATTGATGGCATCTTGGCTTGGAGAGGCATGGTGGCTTGGGGCGCCTTGACAATTGATTGGTGAAGCAAGTTTCGACCAAGCTTTCTAAGGGAGTCGAATCAACTCTAGCTTTCTAAGAGTCTAGGAGAAGCACTCAACGTTGTCTTCTTTGGCCTTTAGCAATTAATTTCAATTAACTCCTGTTCGCCCATTATTTTTGTCTTAGAAATTCGTTTGTAGCTTTCTTTTTAGCTTTCTTTTAGTTTTGCTTCTTGTCTGAATTTTCTTCAATTGTTATTTTTCATTTGCTTTATTTTTTTTTCATGGTCAAATGTTATATTTTAGTTCTTCCTTCTTATGTTACAACATTTGTTTGCTTATGATATTAATTTAGTTTTTAACAAATCTAATTTTGAAATAATATTTCACGTTTTTATTTTATTTATGCTTTATGTCTTGATTATTTCTTAGGTTTTAATTCATTTATTTTAAGTTTTTATTCAATTTATAGTTCTTATAATTTTTTTTAGAAAGTTAGTTTAAATTTTCATTAATTGAGTTTTAGTTTTTTAAGTAATAGATTAAGTAATGTGTGTTTGTGTTAATTTTAATGTCAATTTATGTTTTTCCTTTATTGTTTTTTATTTTTCAGCTTTTGTTTTCTTTTAATTACTTATGTTTAGTGTTCATTTAATTTTTATTTTGCTTAAATTAAATATGTTTAGCTAGTTTAGTTTTGGGTTGGAGAATATTAATGGAATTTTGGCTTAATAATTGTACGAATTGATTAGGAATTGATTAAGCATTGTGATTTAGGTAAATATTGAATTGGAATTCCACATAACTGGCATGAATTAAAGATTAATTCTTAGGATTAGCCATCCTAGGTTTAACTTCTAATTCTATTGTTAGGAATGAACTTGTAAGGTGTAATAGTCCTAGTGATTTCCATTGATAACAATAGGCTAATTGAATTTGTCAATGAACTTAATCAACTTAGCCTAGAATTCTAATTCTCTAAGTTACACAATCCGATCTTATGAGATTGTGTCTTAGGCTAGTCATTCTCTAGTTATTAATGCCATCGTGTCATTAAATCTAGAGAGCTTATTCTAGGTTGCCTCATGATTAATGATAGGTTTTCTATCGTATAGGACCTATCTAAGAATGGTGGAACTAAGGGTTTGAGAGCCTGTTTGAACCTATAGACTAGCATCTTACACTAATCGCAAGTTATCTATTTCGAGGATCAGTTATAAGTTTATAATTCCTGATATATCTTCCACCCAGCTTTCATTTTTCTTGTTTGTTTCTTCTTTGTTGTCTCTATCTCGTCAATTATTTTTAGTATTTAGTTTTGATGTCTTTGCTTATAAGGGTTTTGTTTTCTTTTTAGCAATATTAGATATAGCAATTCACTCTAACTCTTTGTGGGATCAACCTTGACTTGCCCTAGCTACTTAGTTAGGTAGGTTAGGCAATATTATTATTTGGTAACTTATGACGAGTTCAACAAAAAGAGAGGAGTTAAAGTCGATTGAATACTTGAAGGAGTTATGCATAAGCGAACCGATGTTCAAAGGTGACAAGCAGGATGATGAGCCTCCACGCTCATTGCTTTTACCATTGCAGAGGTCATCCTAGAAGAAGAGCGATGTCTATAGGTAAGAGTGGACATTGAAATATGATGACGAGACGATGCAGTTCCACTCCCTAGAAGTTGTGAGGCATCATGTTGATTATGAGCCTACTTCAGAGGTTGCTCCAGGCTCATCTCTGAGTCTTAGCATGCTACCTATCGGGCTCAAGTATCCATTCGACAATGGATAACATTACATGCAAAGAGTTAAGCTTAGGACCTAAAATAAGCGCTTGATGGGAGGCAACCCCATACGTATCCTTTTCTTTTATTTGTTTTTCTCTTTTGATCTTATCTTTTAGTTGTTGCTTTAAGTGTTTTACTTATTTTCTTTTGTTTGTTTTGTTTGTAGGAATTTAGAAAAGAAGCTTTAATCTTCCACTTCAAAGTTTCTATTTGGGTTTTCAACAATCTTTCATTTCGAGCTACATTTGGTCTTTTCAATTCAGTGGCGTACTTCTGTTCTTACCCTCTTATGCTTGTGTTTTCATTGCTTTAAGGACATTAGAGATAATATCTATAATAAGTGTGGGGGTGGGGTAAGGTTGAAAATGTTTACACACTTGAATTATTATAGTTTGATGGTTATGATTTGAGTATGATAGCTCCATATGATCTTAAATTTTAGTTGATAGTTAATTGCGGTATTTGAAGGCAATTGATGCTTTTAATTTGGTGAACAATGATTAATTCTAGATTGATTTCTAACCTTTAAGTTTTTCTTTTCCTCTTGAGTGCTTGCATGTGTTAGTAATCCATTCCTATGATATTCGATGTTCAAGTACATTTTGTATGATTTATCATAGGAATGTGGGATGGAATGTTTGAAATAATTGTAGAAAAAAAATGAAAAGAAGAAAAAAGAAAGAAATAAAAAAAGAAAGAAGAAAAAAAGAGAAACAAAATGAAAAGAAAAGAAAAAGAAAGAAAAGAAAAGAAAAGCATTATTGGTGTGTATTGTTGATCAAACAATTATCTTTGTTTCTGTTGTTGAATAAAAAGCGTTGTTGTTTCTCTTATGTTGTTGTGTAGTGGGCAATACTCACTTCGTTGGCTTCGATTCAAATTAAGGTTGAAGTTATGAGTGGTGTTTTTAACCATTTGAGATGGTGATCTAACGTAGTAACTGAGATTGTTCATGACAAAGTGTTCAGTTTCGCGTCAAAAAGTTAGATGACCTATCAAACAAGCATTGCTCAAATCTCAAATTATATCACTTCTTCATTTGTATTCGGTTGTTTCATTTGTATTCAGTAATTTTAAAAATTATTGACTATATTCATGTGATGGCTTATGTAAGATGGCTTGAAAATTTAATATTATGCATTTGGATTATTTCCTACTAACCTTGTATGTGTGTATGCGATAACCTAAGTTGTTGTCATGAAAGAATTAAGATTTGTCAATTTGATTAAAGACGTTAATTGATTTTTGTTTGTACTCAATTAGCTTGTAACTTTATTTTGAGATCACTAGAGTGAAGAATTTAAATCAATACTTGAGGGCAAGCAATAGCTCAAGTGTGGAAGTATTTGATAAGATTGAAATTTATTAAATTTTAATTTTCTTTTTAATGTCATTTCAATCTTATTTTTTGTTTAAATATTTAATTTATGTTATATTAGGTTTAATGACAGGTTTATTACCTTAGCACAAATTTGGGGCAAAGCATGAAGAATTTAAAGCAATTTGAAGAAAATTCAAATTTTATATCCATTTGAAAAAAAAAAGAAAAAATAAATAAAATAAAGCAGTTAAAAGCAAGCTACAAAAACTCAGCTTGCTTGAGCGTTTAAGCACCTTTGGACACTAAATGAAATGACAAGCAGTAGCATGAAGAGGAGCTGCACATTTGGACAACACAAATATGCAAGACAACAAGGATTTTTGGCTAACAACACAAGGGGCAATTAATTGGTGAATGAAGGAGGAATCCCTAGGAGGCGCTGCTGTCTTAGTGCTTGAGTGGGGTCTGGCAGCTGAGTAGAAAACAAGTGGACCAGAGGGGAATTAGAGTCTTGCTTGAGTTTTTGGACGGCTAGCGGCTTGGGAGTTGCATCCCAACAGCCACAACAGCTAGCGGCTTGGAACCAGGATGTGTGCAGCAGTTGGCGAGTGGGTTGGAGTGCTGTTGGCATGGAGTTGCTGGAGACAAGTTGCTGGACAAGAGGACGAGTGGCTTGAACATGTGGCTTGAGCTGGAAGTTGACTTGGAGCACTACACCAGACACACCAAGGACCAGAGACGCTGCACCTGCGAAGGGAGGAGTTGCTGCGAATTGCTGCATTGGATTACAACTTTCGTTTGTTCGTTTACTTTGTTCTTTTTCTTGTAATTTTTTATTTCTTTTGTACTTTCAATTGCAGAATTTTGGTTATTGTTTGGTTATTTTGATTTTGTGTTTCAATTTGCTGATCCAAGCTTTAAACATTATTTACTTTCAAATATGAATGATAATTTCAGATTTATTTTTGATTAATTATTAAGTTGTTTAAGGTTTTATTTCATATAGTTTCAATTATCCATTTAGTATTTGATTAATCTATGTTTAGTAATGAGTTTCTATACATGTTTTTAGGTTTTAATTCATTTAAAATTTACTTTGTGTTTAATTTTAAAACTGAAATTTTTTTAAAGAGTTAGTTTAAGTTTTGATTAGTTAAGTTTTAGTTAATTAAATATTTATTTAAGTAATGTGCGTTTGTGTTAATTTAAAAGTCAATTTGTGTTTTGCCTTTATTTTTTTTATTATGATTATTTTTTAGCTTTTTCTCTTTTAATTAATTATGTTTAGTGTTTATTTAATTTTTGTTTTTCTTAATTTAATTTTGTTTAGCTAGTTTAATTTTAGGTTGGAGGATATTAATGGAATTTTAGCTTAATAATTGTGAGAATTGATTATGAATTGGTTAAATATTGTGATTTGGGTAAACATTGAATTGGAAATTTGCATAAATAACATAAATTAAATATTAATTCTTAAGATTGGCCATCTTAGGTTTAATTTCTAATTCTATTGTTAGGAATGAACTTGTGATATGCAAGAGTCCTAGTGATTTCCATAGGTAACAATAGGCTAATTGAATTTGTCAGTGAACTTAATCAACGTAACCTATAATTCTAATTCTCTAAGTTAGAAAACCTGAGCTTGTGAAATTGTGCCTTAGGCCAGTCGTTCTCTAGATGTTAATGATATCACGTCGTTAAATCTAGAGAGTTTATTCTAGGTTGGTTCATGATTAGGGATAAGTTTTCTATCATATAGGATCTATCTAAAAATGGCAGAATTGAGGGTTTGAGAGCTTGTTTAAACCTATAGGCTAGCATCTTACACCAATCGGAAGTTATATATTTCGAGGATCGATCATAAGTCTATAATTCCTGATATATCTTCCACCCAGCTTTGGTATTTTTTATTTGTTTCTTCTTTGTTTATCTTTGTTTCGTCAATTATCTTTAGTATTTAGATTTGATGTCTTTGGTTCTAAGGGTTTTGTTTCCTTTTTAGCAACATTAGAGATATCAATTCACTCTAACTCTCAGTGGGATCGACCCTGACTTGCCCTGGCTACTTAGTTAGGTTAGTTAGGTATTTTTATTATTTGGTAGCTTCCGACGAACTCAACATTACATTATTTGTTCATTTGAGATTATGGCTTAAGTTAACTATTCCCTAGTGCTTAATGTTAGTACGTCTTCGAATCTAGAAAGTTTCTCCTAACTTATTACATAATTAAGGACAAATTTATGATCATATTGGATTTACCTATAAATAGAGGAAATTAGGATGCAAAGGTTTTTTTGTTTCTATAGGTTAACATCTGACCTAAGATACATTTCATATATTTTTTATGATAAATTGTAAGTTTAAGTCTTAAAAATATAATCTACCCTACTTTACACTATTATTATTTTTTCTTGATATTTTTTGTTCTTATTATTTGCGTTACTTTTGTTAGTTATATATATATATTTTTAATTTAATGAAATAAGGCTCTTTGTTTTGGATAATGTTAGAAATAATAATAGACACTAAATATTTTTTTGTGGGGTCAACTTTGACTCACTTTATGACATAGTTAGGAGGTTAAGTATTTATTATATGATGGCCTAGGATAGCCTCACTAGTAGATAGAAAATTGGAAAAGTTAAATCAAAGCAAGAAAGCACCAAATAATATGAAGCATACAATTCCTTATTCTTAAGGTTTGTGAGAGTATTACATAAAAATCCTATGGCATTCCTAAATTGCACCTAAAACACTTTTATTTAATGATATGACTTGCTAAGATGTATGTGCTCATCAGTGGTGTAAATAGCGATTTGTTGGTTCTGATACAATTCTATGTTTGCAGTAATTTAAAAAAAAAATGAAGCACACATTATAGTTAGTGTCTTCAATGTAAGAAGACTAGATTGTCGAATTAATTAATAACTAATATAGGTTCTCCATAAATAGTAAAATGTGCCTTCCCTTCACATCAAAAGTGGTAGGAGCTTTTACAACTAATAGTTTGAATAGTTTTCATTTAATTGTGTGACTATTCATTTGTTATTAATGGCTGGCATTTATATCGTCTATGTCTTCTTATGTCTACTACTCTTCATTTTCCTACATTACATTAGAGAACTTCTTCTTCATCTTCTCATACTCTTTCTAGAGGTAGAATGTTTTCACCCATCTTATATTTACTTCGACCTCCTTAAATCTTCTCATTTATAAGCTATAACTTCTAACTTAATGTCAAATTCTTGTATGATTCCCAGCTCTCGAAGGAGACACTAGAAACTGAAGTAGTGTTTTTTCTAGAACATGTGGTCTTATTATGAGATCCCTTTACCCTACATTTGGTTATGATTTCTTTACTCTACTTAACCTACAAAGATGAAATAAAATCCAATTTAACATATAAACAATTTGAAAAAATGCATTCCTATATTATTTGATAATTCACTATCTACTTGTATTGTTAGCCCTCGAAGCCTTATGTTGACAATTGTCTACCAATATCTTAATGTAAATAAGAGAAGTGAAACCCAATTGAACTACATAATTGCTTCTATATCTTTCATTGGCCAGTATAATCATTGTATGGAATGAAAATAATAGAAAGACTACTCAGATATAGATGTTTTAGATTTAAGTAAACTTGTCACCTAAACAGCCTCCCTATCGCACATTAATCTCCTTTTCCCCCAGAACATCATGACATTAATGAAGAAAGTTCTAGGAATTTAAAGTCAGAGAAGTGGTAGTAGACAAATGAAACTTACCCTACATCCAGTGACAAGGGGGTAGAAACTTAGAAGGAAGAGCTAAACACAACTTCAAATGGATGTTACATGTCACGTAATTTTTAAAAGGGCTCAATTAGTTTTCTCGTTTCTAAAATGGTTACTCAAAGAAAAGTTATGATGGCATCTCTACTACATGGACTCCAATATGTAATTGCCTAACATTTCCCATCTAAAAATTTTGTATGAATGATCAAAAAATTTATGACTAAGTTTCCGATAGAGTTGTTAGCAATTATGAAAAAATCAATTAGGAAGTTCATCACCATACTAAATCCAATAACTTGTTAATAAATTATTCACATTCCCACCATTCTTAAAGTAAATTCTATTCAAATTCTTTACATGACATGGTGAGTAATTTAGAGCTAAATCTTGAAGATGCTCTGCTCTCCTAAATCATATGACTCAAATTTTGGAAACAATAAATATACAATTATGTTAAATTTTTTCTTATCAATACATGATATGTAATTTCCCATTCAACTAACAACTATAGGATCTATCTTCCATTAACCTATATTGAAATCCATTGCACATAAACATGTTAGAGCAAATATTCTAGCATTTCTCAAGGTTTTTATTTCAATTTACATGGATATTGCTGCCATAGAAATCCACACGATCAAGTTCCATAAAGTTGATCTTATATTAATTTTTTTTATGATAACTTGAATCACATTTATAACTCCAATTAGTCTGGGATGTTCTGTTAGAAAGAGGCCAAGATAGAGGCCAAGGATAAACATGATAAATGTGTAGAAAATAAAATGATATGATAAATTTATATCTACATATTATGAATCCACATTTTATCAAGGCATTAACTTGCCTTAACTAGTCTTTACATGTTACACAACTAACTTAATAATAGTAGATATTAGTAATTGTTGCAAACATTATTTAAACTATGAAAGAAAATTAAGGTACCAAAATATTTGCTAAAGAAAACTTAAGCTCATATGTAAAATTTAGATCTAGAATAATTATGAAACCATTAAATTTGAATCAATCTACAAAATTTCCCTTTGATTCAAAACTGCAAATACTTGATTGAGGTATGAAATAAACAAGCTTCTCACGAGAAAGCAATTTTTTTAGAAAATATACTATCACTTATTTGTATAATAGTACTCTGATACAATTGATTCATTTCATAAAATATCTCTAATAAGATTAATATTAACAACTTGTATTTTTTCATGGTATGCAAGATTTTTTGACATAATAATTACCATTTTATTATAGAAATGAATTTTAGTTGATTGTTTTTTTATTGATCGACATTTGCAAATTTCTATTAACCATATTACTTAACATACTGATAGAATTATTGTTATATATTTAGCATTATATATACATGAAGCTATTGTTGCTCACTTCATTAAACTCCAACATATCGTAGTTTAGTCATGACTAAAATCATAAAAATATATGCTCCTTCTATCCTCCAAGCATCTAGCCTAATCATTATTAGTATATCTAAGATGTTTGAACTCTAATACATGACCATATCATAGTTCACAATAAATTATTCAAATAATATATCACAACACTACATTTTTAAGTCCAAGGTGATACTTTCAAGTCTAAGGCATAAATCTGGAAATAACTCTAATTGATAAAACATTATCAGGTCACTTATGAGCCAAGTAATTTGAACTTGTAACTTGCTTATTCAGTACCATCACCCACTTATAACTTATCCCTTAAATTTATTGGTATACTGTATCATTGATTGCGGTTGGCCATATACAAAATTAGCTCAAATTAATCTATCTTTCATGCACAATTTAACAATTTAATTCGAG
>JAOXYD010129101.1:0-11016 GCA_028565735.1 Pinacopodium congolense | reverse complement strand
ACTAAGTTTAACACACACAAACAATACTTAAAACACCTAAAAACAACCTAGAAACATAATATGAAACACACTTATCAGTTGGTCATCACTCATGAAGAAGATTAATTTAGTTAAATTTCTAACAAGTCGTTGAGAGAAGACATAGGTGTAGGTTATGTACTAAACCACAATAAATTCAATTTGCCTAAGTGCTATTAGAATTAGGACCTCACATAGACTTATTTCTAACGAGATTGTGAGTACAAGGTTATAAGGGAACTTTTTGATAGTGAAAGTATAATTGGACCACCTTTTCGTAAAGATGAAAATTATGGATATTTGAAAAATAAGATGAGAAATTTTCTTTTTGTTTATCCAAGGAAGTTCTAATCATGTGTTTTGATGATGAAAAAACATTATTATTACTAATGTTTAAGTTTTGATGTGTAATTAAGATAAATGGTTGAAGTGTAAAAACATGTTTGTGGAGCCAAAGGTAGAAGAGCTCAAGCATTTGAGGTTGTTCAAATGATAAAGAACAAGTGATGATCAAGAGTGAAGATCAAGAGAATTAAGATCAAGTTTGGATGGGCTTAGGAAAAGTTCTTAAGTTGTAAGTGTCCTAAACTTGATTCTTAATCAATGCTTGAAAAGGGCTCTCACATTTTCATGACACATTTGCCTAGAGACATATAAGAGTTGAATTATGGTTTTAATAATTAATTGAATCCAAGTATGGTATTGACATGTTATGAAAATGTTTAGATAGTTAAGAATTGTTTTGGTAATTTGTTTTAAATTTTTAGAGTTGAAATTTGTTTAGTTTAAAATCATTTGTTGATATACTTCAAATCTATCCAGATTTGAGTTATCATCATTCAATCTGACTTTTCAGTACTCAAATCTATTTTTATTACTTCAAAATAATTATACATATTTTATTAATTTCTTAAGAGTGCACTAAAATTTTCAATTATTTAATCAATCATAACTTTTATTTGAGCTCCAAGAACATAGATTACTTAAATATATCTAATATATGTGCACCTTATATGTTCACTTAGATTTTGACTTTTAAATCTCTTTTTTTATGCTACAAATTTATGATTTTCTATTTTTTTACGTATTTAGGACTATGCTAGGATTTTATTTCAATTTTTAATCTATTCTATTTTTGGTTTAAGCTCATTCTCACAAATTACCTAAAGTTGTCTCTAATGGCTAGTTTAGGATTTTGGGTTATTTATGTCTTTTTGTCTCTTAAACTACTAGATCGACCTCCCAACGACTCTAAACCATTCCAGACCCTATTTACATATTTTAAAAACACTTTCATCACTCTTAAATGAAAAAGAAACAAGTTTACAAGTAAAAATTCTCAAGAACTTCAAAGCTGTCCAGATTTTGCTCTTCATTTGTTCATCTCTTTTTCTCTTTTTTTTTATTTTGTTTCAATCTCATTTTTAGATCTGAAAAGGTATTGTTTTTAGTTTGTTTGGATACTTAAGATTTGTCTTAAGCTTTTTTTTTTCTTCTATTTATAAGGTTGGATTTCGTTAGGTATAAGCTTATATTCAAACATATATCAAAACTTTTTATGAACTTTTTATTTCTACACTTTCTATTCTTAATTTAATCATTACTTTTGTTATCTTAATATGTTTTTGGGTATGAAAAATTAGTATTTTATATTTTCTAAAGTGTTTAAGAGTTTGTCTAAACAACGTTGTATAATTTAGGGTGCTTATTTCGATTGATTAAAGTTTATATTCATATATATATTAAAATTGTTTTTGCACTTTTTGTTCTTACTTTAATCATGATTCCTGCTGCCTTAATCTGTTTCTAAAATTTCTATAAAAAAATTTCTATTATTTTAAGTGTTCTAGATTTTTTTTAATCAAAGTTTTGATTTTTTGGGTGCTTGTTTTATCATTTTGGAGCTTAAATTTGCATATATATCAAAATTATTTCTGCATTTTGCTGTTATTGCTATTCTTGATTCAATTTCATTTTTCATCATCTAAATCAGTTTTTGGGTTCTCAAATTTATGGTTTTTAGTTTGTTTAAGATGTTAAGAGTGTCTTGGAATTTTTGTTTGATTTTTAAGCAAAACCATCCAGACTTATATACTCTATCATTCATACCTATCTTTGGCTATCTAAATATGATTTTTGTGATTCTAAATTACATAAATCTATTGTATTTGTGTTTGCCCATCTTTGAAGAAGTTTTCTAACATGTTTTCATGATTATAACACGTTAGAATCATTTGTTTCTAAGGCTAAAAGTTTGATAGCTTATACTTTGATAGCTTGTGTGCATCTTGCTTAAATATAATTTTTTAATACTATAATTTCATTTTTGTTTCTTCAAATTGATTTTGCATGATCAATTGAGGTTAAGAGTGGCTTGTAATAATAATTTTTTTGCCTCTTAAAGTTTCATAATTGTTTATTATTGCATGAGCTTCAATGACACACCATAGAAGATATGGTTTGGTTACTAATTTAGGGGATTTGAATTTGCGTAATTGTTGATTGAGTTAAAGGATGCTCTTTTCCATAAAAAAGATTGTTGATAGGTTGCTCTTGGCTTGTAGAAAATAATATTTGAATTGCATAAGTATTTAATTGTGAATTGGATTTCTTTAGGCCTTGTATGTGCATTAGAGATTACATAAGGCATAAGCATTGTATTTGTTGCATTTGAGCCCTTATCTTATATTGATTTTGATCAAGGTTTGATAAGCTATCTAAGCTTGAGTAGAGGCTTTGGTAGCCTAAGTTAGAGGCTGTATTTGTGGTCCAAAAATTGTATAATTTGGTTGAGATTGTTCGGGTTTACTCTTCACCCATTAGAAAGGAAGATTAATAGGTTCCTTTTGACGTTATAATAAGATTGTGTATAGGTTTCTCTTGACCTTTGAACAAGATTATTAGGTTACTTTTTACTCTAAAGTAAGATTGTAGAGGTTCTTCTTGACCTTAAAATTAAGATTGTAAAGATTCCTCTTGGCCTTATAATCAAGATTATTGTAAAGGGTTCCTCTTGACCTTATAATCAAGATTATTGTAAGGTTTAGTCTTCGCCCAATTAAAGTAAGATTAGTTGTTAATAAATTTCTAACATATAGTTGGAGAGAGGAGGTAGTCTATCTTTGGGGTAGGCGAACCTCTATAAGTCTTGGTGTTCTCTTTCCCTTCTCTCTTTATATTTATTCTCATTGTGTTTAGTTTATTATTTATTGAATTTGTTTAATTTTGGTATAAACTTTGTCTTATCATTTAGGTTCAATTTTGGTTAGAAATTTCATATAGTTAAAATTGGCCTAAGGTATTTAAAGTATTTTAATTTATCAAGAAATTTTTAAATACCCAATTCACCCCCTTCTTGGGTGCTATAAGGCTTACAAGTGGTATCATAGCCTTGGTCTCATATTTGCATATATTTTAACAAAATTGTGATTAAAGATTAAAAATGAAACCTTATTTTGGTCAAGAGGGTTTGGATATTCATAGGCCACTAATTTTTTATGGTAATGACTTATTGATTTGGAAAATTAGAATCAAATTCTTTCTTATAGGCCAAGATTTTTATTTATAGGATTTTATTTCAAAAGTCCCTCATGGTTTTTCAAATGAAGAAAAAGTTGTTTACTTAAATGAAAAATCTATACATATTATACATGATGCATTAGATAAGAGCATGTTTGATAAAGTTTCTATGTGTTCTATGGCTAATGATGTTTGGTGTTGATTAGAAAAAATATTTGTAGATGGAAATGAAGAAGAAGAAGTAAAAGAAGAGATCAAGAAACTGGAGGAAGCAAAAGAAAAAGAAGAAGTACAAAATGAATGCCTAGTAGTTTTTATAGAAGATGCTCCATCATCATTAAATATTCAAAAGGAAAGCAATGAGGTACCTTCTCGCTCTAACTCTAATGATTATGAGAATCATGCTTTAGAAGTAGGTTTGAGCTATAATAAATTAATTAGATGTTTAGAACATGCTACCATGAAAAGGAAAAAGTTATCTTTCAAATATAATGATTGTAAAAATTTTATGGATGATCTTAGATTAGAAAATGAGAAATTGAAGAATGATTTACACATTTTAGAATCTAAGAGTGTGAAAGTTGTTTCAAATGAATGTGTTCTTGAAAATGATAAATTAGTAAATGTGAATGATTTTTTGAGAAAAAAAAAAGGATGCATGTTTACATGAGAATAAGATGATGGAAATTGAAATGCATGACATGTTAGAATAAAAAAATGCATGTATTTTAGAAATTGAGAGATTGAAGAATGAAATAAATATCATGTTAGATTCTAAGAGTGTGAATGTTGGCATGCATGAAAATGAGAACAAATTTATGCATGAAAATGAATCCTTGAAGAAGAAAGTGGAAGCCTTTAAGGAATCATTGTCTAAATACATAAAGGGAAAGAAGAAGTTAGATTGCATGCAAGGAGGCCAAAAGAGTTCTAATGATAGATATGGTATGGGCTTTATTGATGAAAATGTGTCTAAGGAAAAATATGCATTCTTAAAGTATAATGATGCATAATATATGTTTGATGATTCATTTAGCGTGTCCATCCATTTTTACATGCATAATTATTAATATAACAAATAATTGCATTCATTTAGGGGTAGCATCATATATGATTGGTATTTTTATTTAATGCATGAATTAATGAGGAGAACCTTTTTTATGATGTTAAAAAGAGGGAGAAAGATGTGTGATATTAATTATGGATGTATTGTACATGTATTTTATATGCTCTTAATATCTCATGTTTTTTCATCACCAAAAAGGGAGAGATTGTTAAATTAAAGAGGTTTCAGTCATGTGTTATGATGATGACAAAATATTATTATTACTAATATTGGAGTTTTGATGTGTAATTAAGATAGGTAAATGGTTAAAGTGCAAAAACATATTTGTGGAGCCAAAGGTAGAAGAGCTTAAGAATTGGAGGTTAATCTAATGATAAAGATCAAGTGATGATCAAGAGTGAAGATCAAGGGAATGAAGATCAAGTTTAGATAGGTTTAGGAAAAGGTCTTAAGTTGTAAGTGTCCTAAACTTGATTCTTAATCAATGCTTGAAAAGGACTCTCACATTTGTATGATACATTTACATATAGACATATAAGAGTTAAGTTATAGTTTTAAAAATTAATTAAATCCAAGTATGGTATTGACATGTTAGGAAAACGTTTGGATAATTAAGAATTGTTTTAGTCATTTATTTGCAACTTTTAAAGTTGAAATTTGTTTAGTTTAAAATCATTTGTTGATATACTTCAAATCTATCCAGATTTGAGTTATCATCATTCAATCTGACTTTTCAGTACTCAAATCTATTTTTATTACTTCAAAATAATTATACATATTTTATTAATTTCTTAAGAGTGCACTAAAATTTTCAATTATTTAATCAATCATAACTTTTATTTGAGCTCCAAGAACATAGATTACTTAAATATATCTAATATATGTGCACCTTATATGTTCACTTAGATTTTGACTTTTAAATCTCTTTTTTTATGCTACAAATTTATGATTTTCTATTTTTTTACGTATTTAGGACTATGCTAGGATTTTATTTCAATTTTTAATCTATTCTATTTTTGGTTTAAGCTCATTCTCACAAATTACCTAAAGTTGTCTCTAATGGCTAGTTTAGGATTTTGGGTTATTTATGTCTTTTTGTCTCTTAAACTACTAGATCGACCTCCCAACGACTCTAAACCATTCCAGACCCTATTTACATATTTTAAAAACACTTTCATCACTCTTAAATGAAAAAGAAACAAGTTTACAAGTAAAAATTCTCAAGAACTTCAAAGCTGTCCAGATTTTGCTCTTCATTTGTTCATCTCTTTTTCTCTTTTTTTTTATTTTGTTTCAATCTCATTTTTAGATCTGAAAAGGTATTGTTTTTAGTTTGTTTGGATACTTAAGATTTGTCTTAAGCTTTTTTTTTTCTTCTATTTATAAGGTTGGATTTCGTTAGGTATAAGCTTATATTCAAACATATATCAAAACTTTTTATGAACTTTTTATTTCTACACTTTCTATTCTTAATTTAATCATTACTTTTGTTATCTTAATATGTTTTTGGGTATGAAAAATTAGTATTTTATATTTTCTAAAGTGTTTAAGAGTTTGTCTAAACAACGTTGTATAATTTAGGGTGCTTATTTCGATTGATTAAAGTTTATATTCATATATATATTAAAATTGTTTTTGCACTTTTTGTTCTTACTTTAATCATGATTCCTGCTGCCTTAATCTGTTTCTAAAATTTCTATAAAAAAATTTCTATTATTTTAAGTGTTCTAGATTTTTTTTAATCAAAGTTTTGATTTTTTGGGTGCTTGTTTTATCATTTTGGAGCTTAAATTTGCATATATATCAAAATTATTTCTGCATTTTGCTGTTATTGCTATTCTTGATTCAATTTCATTTTTCATCATCTAAATCAGTTTTTGGGTTCTCAAATTTATGGTTTTTAGTTTGTTTAAGATGTTAAGAGTGTCTTGGAATTTTTGTTTGATTTTTAAGCAAAACCATCCAGACTTATATACTCTATCATTCATACCTATCTTTGGCTATCTAAATATGATTTTTGTGATTCTAAATTACATAAATCTATTGTATTTGTGTTTGCCCATCTTTGAAGAAGTTTTCTAACATGTTTTCATGATTATAACACGTTAGAATCATTTGTTTCTAAGGCTAAAAGTTTGATAGCTTATACTTTGATAGCTTGTGTGCATCTTGCTTAAATATAATTTTTTAATACTATAATTTCATTTTTGTTTCTTCAAATTGATTTTGCATGATCAATTGAGGTTAAGAGTGGCTTGTAATAATAATTTTTTTGCCTCTTAAAGTTTCATAATTGTTTATTATTGCATGAGCTTCAATGACACACCATAGAAGATATGGTTTGGTTACTAATTTAGGGGATTTGAATTTGCGTAATTGTTGATTGAGTTAAAGGATGCTCTTTTCCATAAAAAAGATTGTTGATAGGTTGCTCTTGGCTTGTAGAAAATAATATTTGAATTGCATAAGTATTTAATTGTGAATTGGATTTCTTTAGGCCTTGTATGTGCATTAGAGATTACATAAGGCATAAGCATTGTATTTGTTGCATTTGAGCCCTTATCTTATGTTGATTTTGATCAAGGTTTGATAAGCTATATAAACTTGAGTAAAGACTTTGGTAGCCTAAGTTAGGGGTTGTTTTGTGGTCCAAAAATTGTATAATTTGGTTGAGATTAGTCTGGTTACTCTTCATGTGAAGACCCAATCTCACATCAGTTAGAGAGGGGAACGAAGTACACTTTATAAGGGTATGGAAACCTCTCCCTCATAGACATGTTTTAGGGGATGCCCTAAAAGCAAAACTGTGTGGGATGGGTTGATGGCCCAAAGCAGACAATATCTATGGGCGGGTTGGTCTGAGTTGTTATAGTTGATATTAGAACCAATACCTGAACGATGTGCTAGTGAGGATGCTGGGGGTCCTAAGGGGGTGGATTGAAAAGACTCAATTTCGCATCGATTGGAGAGGGGAACGAAGTACACATTATAAGGGTACGGACACCTCTCCTTTATAGACACGTTGTAGGGAGGCACTAAAGGCAAAACCATGCGGGTGGGTCAGTGGCCCAAAGCAGACAATATCTATGGGCGGGTTGGTTTGGGTTGTTACACTTCACCCATTGAAAAGGAAGAATAATAGGTTCCTCTTGACCTTAGAATAAGATTGTGTATAGGTTTCTCTTGACCTTTGAATAAGATTGTTGGGTTACTCTTCAACCTAAAGTAAGATTGTAGAGATTCCCCTTGGCCTTAAAATCAAGATTGTAAAGGTTCATCTTGGCCTTATAATCAAGATTATTGTAAAAGATTCCTCTTGATCTTATAATCAAGATTGTTGTAAGGGTTGATCTTCGTCCAATTAAAGTAAGATTAGTTGTTAGTGAATTTCTAATATATAATTGGAGAAATGACGTAGTCTATCTTTGTGGTAGGCAAACTTGTATAAGTCTTGGTGTTTTTCCTTTTCCTTCTCTCTTTATATTTATGCTCATTGTTTTTGGTTTATTATTTATTGAATTTGTTTAATTTTGGTATAAAGTTTGGCTTATCATTTAGGTTGAATTTTGGTTAGAAATTTCATATAGTTGAAACTGGCCTAAGGAGTTTAAAATGTTTTAATTTTTTAAGAAATTTTGAAATACCCAATTCACCTCCCTCTTTAGTGCCATAGGGCTTACAAATTGCTTGATAAAAACAAGTTTAAAGTTGTTTAAGTCATTTAAATTATGCTTTAGATTTCATTAAAAATCTTGCTGAAATTAGAAAATCATTTCAAATGCTTTTAAAGAAAGAAAGATCAAAGATTTGAATTTTCTTCATATTTAGATGACTAGGTAAAAAAGATTAATGTTTTATGTTCAACATTACCACATTATCCTTAACTGCCGATAATGAGGATTTAATTCTTAAAATAGATGCATCAGACTATATATGGAGTGGTATGCTCAAAAAGATTAATTAAGATAATACTAACACAAAAATTAGTGAATTTGTTTGTAGATACACCTCCGAAACTTTTACTGATATTCAATAAAGATATCATATTAATGAAAAAGAATTACTTGCAATAGTAAAAAGTTATCAAAAGTTTTATTACTTTTTACTTTAAAAAATATTATTAATAATTGATAATATACAAGTGAAAGCTTTTATTCAAAATAATTTACTTTCAAACTAGAATATAAATGTTATACAAAATAGCAAACATTAATTATTGAACATACATTTGATATTAAAAATATTAAATATAACAAAAATGTTCTTGTAGATTTCTTAGATAGAAATGGACACTCTCAGCATTAGAGAGCAGATTTTTCAAATACTTGATCAATTATCTAAAAACATTAATATGTGTTAAGCATAAGTTAAGGATTTACTATTTATTTCCCAATTCCCCTCAAAACATAATTAAGTCTTAGAGATACTATTATCATTTTGCAACTTCTAGAAAGTTAAGTTAAATAATTATAATAATTTCGAACAAAAGCTCTATGGCTTAATAAAAAAAGCCAATATATTAAAGGATTTAACTTCTTTTGGATCATCATCTTCATAGGTGAAAGAAATCTAGGGTCAACAGTCTTAATGTGTTGGCTTAAATACTGCTAATGATATCATTTCTTTAAAATTGGATTTACCTAAAAAATGGCCATTGAAAGAAATAATATGATAGATGCATTAACCAAAAGCCATCCGACTATTCAAGTACATGCTGAGATAACGAGAGAATTATACTCTCTATAGAATATTAATACTTATTACATAGATTTCTTGGGAGTCTATCCCATTTTAAATTGTTTATAAGGAGTAGACACTTAACTAGTTAGAGATTGGTATGACTTTGGCTCCATTAATTTGATATATTTAACAAATCCTAAATTTCTAGAAATTTCTCTATTACCTTAATGGATTTAAGAAGGAGAGTGGGGATTATTACATCAATAATCCCTCCAATACTTCAAAAGATACTTTAACTCTAAAGATGTTGTCTATAAGTCTAGATTTTTTAAAAGAGGAATGATATGATTTTTATCATTTCATCACTCTTGATAAAGTTGAAAATTTTGGAATTACAATGGATAATTGTCTGAGAAAAGCATTTTCAAAATATACAAAGTATGATATACATTACAGGAGAGGAATTGAGATGCAAATTGCTATTGTTGGAATGGAAGTAACCTTCAAAAAAGTCTTTCGAACTTATGCCAATAGAAACACCTGTTCCTCAACATGATAGCCTTTGCAAAAAGGACTCTTCTAGCAAAATATAAATATGATCAAAGGTGAACATATTAAATCAAGCCCTAAAGTGATAAAAAGATTCAACCTACTAATAAAGCCTAAGACAAATACCTGTCTAGCTTGTATAAGTGGTGATAAAGGCAAAGGTAAAGCTAAAGATTTTGGAGTGACCACATTCAATGACAGCTTAATAGATTGATAAAGCAATCTTTAATTAGTAACATGAATAATCAGTTTACCTAAGATATTATTGTACCAAAAGTATAATCCACTTATAAAAGATGTAGTAGATATGACAAAACTGTTTGTGTAATTCTTATGTTTGAATTTCAAATCCGTGCATATAAATAAACTCATAGTTTACCATAAGGGGCATCGAACCCTTCCTATGCATCTTTCTTTTCTATATTCTCTTATAAAATAAAACCTTCTTTTAGCAAATATAGTTCTTAGTTTCCCTTTTGAAGACAGACGTTCTTTCCTTTCTTCTAAGTCTTTAGTATACGCCTTAAGATAGGAAACAAATTAAGGCCATGCTAGTTTATGCTGAATGAACGTCAAGGATACTTACATTCATCCGAGATTAGGGCTGGAATACTTGGTAAAAGACTCGACAGATACCTAGTGTAATTTTGGTCAAAAGTTAAGACTAAAGTATGAAAGCATATTAGGCCTTTGTTTTTACAAAATTAAGATTTGAATTGGAACTTTTTAAATCTATTATGTAAGCCTTCTATAATGATGACTTATTTCTTGGATAAATTTATATATGGTCTTTCTAGTCTTGGTTTAGATTTAATATCATCGATAAATGAAATTATCATAGCATTATTTTAACAAGTTGTTGATTTAATAACAGATACATATGATCTAAATGATGAAGATCTCTTAAGAATTACTCTTACTCTTGATATTATCAGTAGTTTGTATATATTAAATATACCTATTATTTATTATAAATTAATAATATATTTTTCAACCTAAATTTATTTATAAAAAATATTTTATACTATATATTCAATTTAAAAGATTACTTATAAATTATTTTCTTCATGTAAAAATCTTATCAAATCTAAATCTCTGATATTATTTAAAAGAGAATCTAATATATAATTAAATATTTGTTAATTAAAATTAAAAATTTTAAAGATAATTAAACTTAAAAGTTA